>JBBPBX010012154.1:0-49571 GCA_038048925.1 Garcialebias charrua | reverse complement strand
TCCTGTCATTTTCTTTAAAATTCAAAAATGTTACGGAGAATTCAGCATGCTATAAACACTAGCAAGCCAACCTGGATCAGAGGCATCAGAACAGACCCAGACCATGAAAATACCACCACAGATGAGACTATGATGCTAGAATGCTGTGTTCTTTTCTCTCCAAACAGAAGACTTCTAGTTCTAACCAAACATATATGTTTTGGTGTAAATTGCCCTCATACAACATTGACATGCTGTGGTTTCAGGATGTGCATGTGATCTGCAAACTGCAGTTGTTTTGTAATGTTGTCAGAAAACAGATGCTCTTTTTTTGCAGCTCTTCCATGCATCTGTAAGTATTTCATGAATCCTAACCTTAAGGCAGACACTACCCAGTTTTATTTACCGGTACCTAGAAGTTCCAAATCATGACTTTTCAAATCTAATGCATGGATATTTTTAAGATGCCCAATCATTAAAAAGATAGAAATAGCTTTTATTGCATGCATTTGTGCCACTACCTGTCTGTATTCAATAAGTGATGTGTTGGTGTTCCAGGTCTTTTACTGCTTGATGAACAACAAAAAAAAAAAGGCCTCACACGTCCATTGAACTATTTCCAAAGTACACTTACACAAAGACCTGAATCAGGGGTATAGCATTCCTTAAATTAATGAACATCATCCCATGTCTTTCATTTCATTTATCATCATCTTATTTTGAGAAATAACATTGCTGTAACAGTGTTGGTCAAACCTTGAAAATATTGTTATGTGTAATCACACGTCATGCTCAGAGTATGTGCTGTGAATGACTCTTGGCTACATCAAGCTTTAACACAATACTGTACATGTAAAATTAACCAAATTATAGCAATTATGAATAAGATTGGCACCAACATTTATTTAGTTCTGGATATTCATCCAATAATAATTAACATTTATCCTGATGCCATATATTGCTAACAGACAGACCTGGTTGACTTCAAAGCATTTTATAATAAAAGTTTTAAACATATAACTTACATAACAAGTTAAACTCAATACATGTTGTCTGCACTACTAGCACACTTAACTTTACTCAAGTCAAGTCAAGGTTCTTTATTGTCATTCACATCACGGTGGTACATGAGGTGGAACGGAATTGGGTTCACAGGGTCCCAGTTCCATCCAACAATAGCAAAAATATAAATTGTAAAATAAGATATAAGACATTAACTAAGAAATACCTGTACACTAAACAAAGAATACGCTAAACACCAATAGTGCAAAACAATACGCCAAACAGCAGCATGAACATGAATCTGTGTGAGCAAATGAGTATGAATGAATACAGCAGCATGAGATCAACAGCATGAGATCAGCAGCATGGATAATCAGCAGCACATATAAACAATCAAGTGGCATTACATTGATTTTTTTGTTTCTTTTCACAGTGATTATCCTGATTAGGGTTTTATGAGTCTAGCAGCCTCAGGGTAGAATCTGTTCCTCAGTCTAGTAGTTTTACACTTAATGCTCCTCAACCTTCTGCCTGGGGCGAACGGGGCAAAAGTTGTGTGTGCTGGGTGAGTGGGGTCCTTCATGATGCAGGTGGCTCTCTTCCTGCATCTGGAGGTGTAGATGTCTGTGATGTGGGGAGACTGACTCCAACAGACTTCTGTGCAGCCTTCACCACTCTCTGCAAATATTTTCTTTCTGCAGCTGTGCAGCCTCCATGCCACATGCTGGAGCACAGGATGCTCTCCACTGCACACCTGTAGAAGGAGGTGAGGACTGAGCTTCCCAGACCAGCTCGTCTCAGCCATCTGAGGAAGTAGAGTCTCTGATGGCCTTTCTTGATCAGACTGGTGGTGTTGTTGCTCCAGCTGAGTTTATCATTCATGTGTACACCCAAGTACTTGTAGCTGGGGACCACCTTCCATCTGAAATCCACGACCATCTCCTTCGTCTTCTTCACATTGATGTGAAGGTTGTTCTTCCTGCACCAGCTCTCCAGTTGTTCCACCTCCTGCCTGTAGTAGGACTTGTTGTTTGTGATGCATCCCCCACCACCGCTGTATCATCTAACTTTACAGTGTGACAGCCTGGATGGGTCGGTGTGCAGTCATGTGAACAGAGTGAACAGGAAGGAGCTCGACAGCCTGAGGAGAGCCAGTGCTGAGGGTTATGGTGGAGGAGAAGTTGTGGATCCTCACTGACTGAGGATAAACAGTTTTTTAAGAAGTCCAGGACCCAGTTGCAAATGGAACACTGGGAGTGTGAGTAGTTTGTCCATCAGGGTTTGGGGTAAATCATGGTGTTGAAGGCAGATGTGAAGTCCACAAAGAGCATACGGACGTAGGAGTCCTTCTCCAGGTGGGTGAGAACAGTGTGGACCACAGAGATGGCATCAGGTCATTTAGGTCAAGAGCTGTAAAACTGAGAGAGCTGTTGCAATTTTGTTTTTGTTTTTTCAAGTTGTTTGGCAGTGGCAGCCATCTTGAATTGGGTTGACTACAAAAGCACACACAGGCAATAACATCATCACCCGCCTTTGTCTTTTAGTGTTAACTTAGGACCACCTCTCACATCCCATTTGCTATAGCATCTGATCTAATTTAACCTTCAAACTAGAATTTTTTTTGCAGTTCCTTCAAAAATTTGTTGTGAAAGCTTATTGCTGAAATATTTTACTGAAAGCTGCTGAAGAAACTAAAAACCAATCTGTAAATTTTCAATCATTGTAATGTCAATGCTTGTTTGATTTAAATGGTTAAAAATGTAGCCAAGAATAGTGCAATGTTTTGCTAAAATGCTAATGAAATGCTAGCAAAAGAAGGAACATGCTAGATAAGAATAAGAAGTAGTGAAACACTAGCAAAAAGCACCAAAAAGGGAAATGCACTAAACAGAAGTGGTGAAATGTTAAAAGAAAAAGGCTGGAAAATGCTAGCTTAAAGAAGTAGGGAATCTTTAGCAAAAAGCATAAATGAGATATTATTAGTACCAGAAACAGTGAAATACAAAAACAAACAAATAAAAACAAACAAACAAACAAACAAGAAAATGGTAGACTAGCTTACAGACAGAAGAAGCAAGCTGCTAGTAAAATTTAAGTACCGGTAAAAGCTAGCTTAGAGTCCAGATGTAGCAAAATTCTAAAAAATAAAATGAATAAAATGTTAAATCCCTAAGTAGCAAAATATTTAAAAAGTAAGAAAAAGCTAGTGTAGAGGCAGAAGTAGTCCAGTGCTAGCAAAATACTGAAAAATGATAGCTTAGCGAGACATAGTTCTGACATTTCAACGAGAAAGTTATCAATTTTGAGCTATTTAAAGGGGTGACCTTTGACCTTGTAAACTTGTAATCAACAGAGATCCTTGTTGATCCATGAGGTGTCCATCTGTGAAAGTTGAAATTTCTTTGAAAAACCGTAATCAAATTAGTTTTTTAATTAAAAGTGGTGACCTTTGACCCAGACTTTTGTCCTCTACCATAAAACTAACAACAAACCATTGTTGACCCATGAGGTGTCATATAAGATGTGAAAGTGTTATCAATTCAGAGCTTTATAAAGACCTTAATTTATGACCTTGACTTTTGACTCCATGACCTTTAAATCAATAGAAAAAGCTGTTGACTAACAATCCCCCCATCTATAGGGATCTTTGTTGATCCGCATGGTGTTCAGCTATGAAGTTTGACATTTTTTAGTTTAAAAGTTATCACTCTGGCACAACAATTCCCTGCAGTATCAGTAAAGTTCTATCTTATCTTATTGTGTCTTATCTTACCAAATTATAATGATATAAAGAAAGGGGTGCAAGCTGACCTTGATCTATGACCTTGATATTTGACCCAGTGACCTTTAAATCAATAGAAAAAAATAGCTGACTAACAAAGTGCCCAGCTGTGAAGTCTGACATGTCTGTTTAATGGTAATCAAATTATAGTGCTATAAAAAGGGGTGCATTTTTTACTTTGATTTATGACCCTGACCTTTAACAGGAGCTGCACTCATACTTTTGTTGTTTTTATGATACAATGATAATTCTTCCTGAACAAGCTGAACATTTTGATACCTAAATTGTTTAAAAACTGCGGGAGGAGATGCCAAAAAAACGTACACAAGACACTCGAACAGGTTCTTAGCACACACAAATAAAGAGAAACAGGAAAGCAAACATGCTAAACCTATGTTACATAAAGACAAGAAATAGTCATATTTAATATGTTTGATCTCTATTTGGTGCTCTTTGGGCATGTGAGGTGAGGTTAATTTGCAAAATACCAAAAGATATTAAAGTACAGTACTGTAGCAAGTTTTCATCACAACAACCCTCGGAAGAGCATCAACCGTATAAAGGTTGTGATGCGGCTCAGAGTGAAGATGGACCCCATGCGCCCGAGTTATCAACTTGACAGTTCTTACCGTAGATTTTCACTTTGCTCCTTCATTTTATCCGACGCAGCCCCAATGCTTTCATATAGTTTTTTTTTTCTTCGTGAACGCCAGTCTTCATGAACCCTTCATTTAGTTGTTAAAGTCCATCGTGTTCGATAAAGTATTTCGACGCAGAGGATGAGGCGCACCTGAACGCAACACTCTGAACAACTCTTCATCACGCGCGCGCACACACACACACACGCTTTTCTTGTTCCGCCCACTTCCTCGTTCTTAGAACTACTTTTTCCTATTTTAAAAAGATGCTAAGAAGTTTTATTTAATAATAAAAAATAGTCAAATTTAAGCCAGTTATCAGATATGACAACTCTATTCTAGGATTAACTTTATTTTTAGCAAATGATTTAGAAGATGTGAGACTTCATCCGTTTATACCAAAGTTTTAACCAAATGTCACACATGTCCCAGTGTATGTTGTGGATGACTCTCAGCTACTACCACACCAAACTTGAGCATATTTGTAAACTTTGAAGAGTTTTGTGTGTTTTCCAAAGTTAGTTGACTGTGGCAGCCATTTTGAATTGGATTGACTTCAAAGTTTAATTAAAGATGTACACCTATGTGACCCATCCATCCATCCATTTTCTTCCTCTTATCCGGGGTCGGGTCGCGGGGGTAGCAGCCTAAGTAGGGAGGCCCAGACTTCCCTCTCCCCAGCCACTTGGAGCAGCTCCTCTGGGGGAATCCCAAGGCGTTCCCAGGCCAGCCGAGAAACATAGTCCCTCCAGCGTGTCCTGGGTCTTCCTCTGGGTCTCCTCCCGGTGGGACATGCCCGGAACACCTCACCAGGGAGGCGTCCAGGAGGCATCCTAACCAGATGCCCGAGCCACCTCAACTGGCTCCTCTCGATGTGGAGAAGCAGCGGCTCTACTCCGAGTCCCTCCCGGATGACTGAGCTTCTCACCCTATCTCTAAGGGAGAGTCCAGCCACCCTGCGGAGAAAACTCATTTCAGCCGCTTGTATCCGAGATGGGATATCCGAGATATCCTATGTGACCACTCAGAAAAATTAATGGGTAATCCATTTATTAGTTCATTATGTATTTTGCTAACAGACAGGAGAAAGTTAATTCCAACAGTTAATGTCAATGCTTGAAAATAAGATAGAGAGTTGGGGAGGATTCGGCTACTACAACTCTTAGCTCAGTAGCCTACCTGTAAAAGTGAGATTTAAAAGTGAGCTCATAATCTTACAAAAAGATCTGAAGCTCTCGACCCTGACTTCTCTAAATGGCTTTAAGAATCTGTTGGACTCCTGGCAAAAACCAATGCAGACATGTTCCTGTTTTTAGTTTTCTACACCTGCCTTATAATCTGTCTGTTTTGCTACTTTGATATCTTTGTCTTCACTTGTTAAAAAAATAATCTGTATTTCTCTCTTATGATTGTCTATTGTTGATTGTCCAAGGAAAATACTGTTGCTGTTGTCATCATTCTTTGTTTGTAGCCAGGTCTCTCTTGTAAATGAGTCCTCGAGGCTCAATGGGATTAACCTGCCTAAACAAAGGTTGAATGAATACATTTACGGCCATTTGTGTTTATTTTACATTTGCTTGCCATCTTAAATGGCGTTGGCTCTAAAAGTTAGCGAGTTGTAAATGTTTATCAAATCAGAGTCAGAGTCTTTATTGTCATTTGCACCGCATGTGGTACATGTGATGAAAACGAGATTATGTACACGGGGTCCCAGTTACATCCAACAGCAAATGCAAGAGAAAAACAGTAATAACATCTAGAATTAACTAAGAAAAACATCAACTAGTAATACACTAAGCCTAATATAGTGGGAATAAACAGCAGCACGAACATGAGTTTGTATGAGCAGATGGTCACAGATGAACACAGATGAACACAGCAACAAGAAAACAGATCAGCATCAGTATGATGTGATATTTTGCAGTGTTTATTTTTTATTTTATTTTTATTTATTCATGAGTCTAACAGCCTCAGGGTAGAAGCTGTTCCTCAGTCTAGTGGTTCTACATTTGATGCTCCTCAACCTCCGTCCTGAGGGGAGTGGGGCAAAGAGTGAGTGTGCTGGGTGAGTGAGGTCTTTCATGATGCAGGTGGCTCTTTTCCTGCATCTGGAGGTGTAAATGTCTGTGATGGTGGGGAGACTGACTCCAACAGACTTCTGTGCAGCCTTCACCACTCTCTGTAGAGCTTTCCTCTCTTCAACTGTGCAGCCTCCATGCCACACGTTGATGCTGGAGCACAGGACGCTCTCCACTGCACACCTGTAGAACGAGGTGAGAACTGGGCTGCTCAGACCAGCACGTCTCAGCCGTCTGAGGAAGTAGAGTCTCTGATGACCTTTCTTGATCAGGCTGGTGGTGTTGTTGCTCCAGCTGAGGTTATCATTCATGTGTACACCCAAGTATTTGTAGCTGGAGACCACTTCCACTGCAGACCCACCTATTTTCAGTGGGGCATGGGTGTGTTTGTTCCTTCTGAAGTCCACAATCATCTCCTTTGTCTTCTTCACATTCATGTGAAGATTGTTCTCTTTGCACCAGCTCTCCAGGTGTTCCACCTCCTGTCTGTAGCTGGACTCATCATTGTTTGTGATGCATCCCACCACCGCTGTATCATCTGCAAACTTAACAATATGACAGCCTGGAAGTGTGGCTGTACAATCATATGTGAGCAGAGTGAACAGAAGAGGGCTCAGCACACATCCTTGAGGAGAGCCAGTGCTGAGGGTTAGCGTTTCGAGCCATTCCTGTTGTTTATTACAAATTTTACTAACAGACAGAAGAAAAAAAAAACACATGGACTCACACACACAAATATACATTCGCCAGGGAGCAATGAAATAAATACAGTAGTTTAAAAGTCAGGGATATTACAGCTACCTTTACATGTGTATATTTCACCCTGTTTTTTTTTTGCACCCTGATTTATTGTTTTGTACACTACTCTTATTTTACCTGCATTTTTACTGTAGTTTATTGTTGTCATTGTTTTGTTGTCTGTACTTTATATGTTCTGTCTGGAACAGGTCCCTCTTGTAAATGAGTCCCCATAGCTCAATGAGACCAGCCTGTATAAATAATTGTTGAATGAATGAAATACTGTAAGTATACTGTATACTGTATGTCTTTCCAGGTAATTACCACATGCAATTATGTGTATTTTAGTGTGAACACATGCTAACTGTGTGACAAACAGGCTGAGGTCACTGGATTCTTCTCAACACCTCCTTTCACTGCAGCTGCGGGTGGTGGAAGAAAAATCTGCCCAAAATAACTTGTCAGTGTAGATGAGCGTATCACTGCACATACTGATGTGTTTGGGGATACAAAGGATGTGGTTCAAAACAAGGGTTATAGAAAGACAAAGGTCAGTAAATGATGTTGAAACCAGTTTTGTTTTAAGTCCTCGCTTATACGCTTTGACAGAAAGCTTCATTCGTTTCTCTTTGCTTGCCTTCTCTGAAGAGTAGCTCATGAAAGTGCTGTCAGATTAGGTTGACAGTGCATTGTGTTTCAGGTCTCTTTTTCTGTTGTCTCACAAAAAGTTCAATAAAACTACACAGTCTGATGGATGTCCGTCCAAAAATGATTGGAGAACCACAACGACTGCAAATGCAATTTGAAAAAGTTGGGAAGTATGTAATTGAAAAAAAACCAACAACAACAACAAAAAAACAGAATCCATGCAACGGACTGCAAATAATAAACACAGTCTGAACTTAGAAATTGTATCATTTTGGGGAAAATTTGGTAATTTTGAATTTGATTGATGCAGGTTATTAAAAAATAATAAAAAACTGATCAAGACAACAAAAGTCTGTACATTTATATAAATATGAAACAACCAAAGGAGCATTTTACAACAAATTAGATTAATTGTCAACACGTCTGTAACAGGATTAAAAAGAGATTTTGGAGAGGCTGAATCTCTCAGAAGTAAAGCTAGACAGAGGTTCACCAGTTTAAAGTAATCTAAAAAATAAAAGGAAAAAAAAAAAACCAATCCTAAATATAGTGGAACAATTTCACAGTAATGTTCCTCAACACAAAATCAGGAAAACAATGACTATACCCCATGAAGGACAAAGTTAATAAATTTTTTTAAATTTACATTTTACACAGCCCTATTTAATCAGATTTAGGGTTGTCCTTTGAGCCTTCTTTCTGGTGTTTCATACTCATTTCAATCAGCCAAACAATTATTTTGGCCACTTTGTGCAAAATAAGTCCAGACACTGTGAACTGTGACTCTGTCTAATTTGCTCAATTTAACACATGATACCCGCTGAGAAACAATCGGCTCACTGCAAGCACTTGAACTTGTTTATTTGTTATGCAGAAACACTTAAAGACAAAAAGCTCATTTGGTTACAGGTTATGCTGTGAGATGCATCACAATGATGTGCAGAGAAAGTCTGCTCATGAAATACACAGATTATACAGTAAATTGACGTGTTGGTAGTAGCTCAAACTCGCCTCCACAAACCCATCATCGCATCATCGCTCGGTTGCAGAGGGGCTCTTGTTGTCATGGTGATGTGGCCTTCACAGCTGATTCTGCAAAGCAAAGTCGTACACATCATTACTGGAAACTAATAAGTTTTTTTTTTTTTTTTTTTACAAAGGCTTGTAAAATGAAGATGCTTGTAAATGCCAAATAATAAAAAATGTTGGGATCCCAAATCTCAAATTCCTACAGTTTTTGTAATGGACAGTGGTAATTCTGATTTATTTATTTTATTTTATTTTTATGATTATGGATTATTTAAGCACATTAAGAAAAAAACAACAACTATAATTTAGGTAAAATTTACCCCTGAGACTAGGGATTTTGACCCAAGGGCAGCAGGAGGATTTTTTATTTTCATGGTCATCAACATATTAGAAGATCCTGCCCTTTGCATTTAATTTTAAAGTTACATTTGAACAATTTTTTATGCACAATATTGGGTTTTTGGCCGATATCCGATATGTTAAAAATTTATTTGGTCGATAACCGATAACAATACCAATATTTTTTTCCTGGATCTACTTACAGAGACTACATATCTTTCTCTGCTGTGGAATTAAAATACTACATTATTCTGCATGACCTTTGTCAGTTTGACCTGCTGCCAAATGCAGATGCCAAAAAGGAGGCTGAAAATGATGCAACACTTCAACTTGGATTATGTTTAGTGTCAAATTTATTCATGACATTTACTCTTTCTAACACAATGACAACACTCGAACAACGTCAATTTTCACAAATCTAAACCTCAACAACACGTGTGATGTCATAACATTGTGCTGGGGCTGCAGGAATCCTTGTCACTGGGTTGTCACACAAAAACAACGCCTTATATCTAGGTATACAGTATGTGTATATATAAACAGCACCTTTTACATCAGTTACTTTAATGGATTGGCCGATGTCCGATATTTAACTTTATCGCTGATATCGGCCGATACGGATACTATGTCGATAATATTGTGCACCCCTAATTATTATTATCATCAGCTGCCAAAAGGTGAAGGTTCCAATAATGTTTTTGTCTCTGTTACCAAAATATCTCTTTAACCACGAAGCAAATTTGAAAGAAACTTGCAGAAAGTTATCATTAGATGTACTACTTCCACTGCTTAACTTCTGGAGTCAACCTAATATGGCTGCCACAACCAAGTGGCCTTCAAAACGTAAAGATTGCAATAATTTAGTCAATTTTACATATATTAGGCTAGAATTGAATATGGTAGCAGCTGAGACTAATTTCCAACACTTATTATGAGGACCGACTAACAGACTGTACAAGATTTTATAAAAAGTGTGCAACTATCTTTTTGAACTCAAGTCTGTCTGTTCGGAAAACTATCTCATGAGCCGCTGAACAGATTTTTATAAAACTTCCAGGAAATAATATTTGTATGTACATCCACAACTGATTAATCTTCAGAGTAAAACCATTACAAGATGGCCTCCACAACGAATTGAAATTAGCAAACACAAAAATTGTTATTACTTATTCAATTTCACTGATATGCTAAAAGTTGGGAGCAATGTGGGGGTAGTGCAGAGATAAGGGAGGATGACTGTGATCAGAAGGTTGCCAGTTCAGAATCCCTGGACCGACAACAAAAATGTGGGTGGTGTCGACCCCATCTTTCACAGTGACTGATTAATATAGATACCAGTGACCACTGCAACTCAGAAAGGAAAAAGAAGTTAAAGATAGTGGATGGATGGATAGAAATGTGAAGCACCCACACCTGCCGCCCTCATTTTCCCTACTTTGGGCTTATGAGCAAAGCCTGTGACCATATAGGTGCTCCCCAGGCACCTTGATGGCAGCCCTCTGCTCCACACAGAGAGCTGTAGTAGCTCGATGATCTGTTATTGCTTCAGGAAAGGCATCCGGATTTTTTTTACCTCATTGTGGGAGTTATAGCTGTGGCAACTGGCAACCCATCCTTTCTCATCAAGCTGATCTTATTCTAAAACAAACACAGCAGGTGATATACATTCTTTTAATAACAACTTTTTTATTTATTTAAATAAGACACTTTGTATATTGCATAATTTCTAAATACATGTACATGTATGTGGATGCATACAGGTCAACCACATTTTCTTTAGTAGGCTACGTATATCATGAAATGGCTTAGTTGCTGGCTACAAAAAATGTAAATAAATAAATAAAATAAATATATCAGAAATTTGTCATTTTCCCGTACGTTTTTTCTTAGAAAGAACTCATTTTTGTTATCAAAATAGAAAATCTTGTTGTAGCTTAGAGGCTGCTACCCTCGCGACCCGACCCCGGATAAGCGGAAGAAAATGGATGGATGGATGGATTATTATTACTTTTAAGACTTCTGCTTTTTAAAACTAGCTACTGAAACTAATTTCGATTTTTTAAAAACTAAACTGTACTGTCAAAACCACATGTACTAATTTTTCCTCGAAAACAGTAGTAAAAAAAGGCACTTTTGTTTGTTTGTCCTTGTCTTTGTTCTCTGTTCGCCTCCTGCTGCTAATAAAGTTATGAGTTTTTGATGTTTCCCGCCCGAGACAACGGTGGTGCTAAAGCTAGCTTTATCATTCACCATTTGTTAGCTGCTTGACTCACGAGATTACTGGTCAAGTCGCTATTTTGACTAAACATAGCATGAATATATTTAGTCAATAGAAAAGCTAACATAAATGTTAAAAAAGTATTACAGGTAAGTTGTAAATTAACAATTTGTAAAATATTGAAGTTTGTAATAGGCTTTGTAATATTCTGTCAAGTAGTCATAACAGTAGACAAAAAAAGTACAACTTTCAAGATAACCATTGAGATATTTATTATTATTCTAATTTATTATTTACAGGTAAAAGAGTAATGACAACCTCGGATATCATTTATGAAAAGGTTCACTTCAGACACGATCCAAAATGGAGCGTCCGCCTGCGGCCTGCAGAGGGCGGGCTGCTCTGTCTGGCATGTGTTATTGAGATAATCCAGGCAGAAGAAATGGCGGTGAGGAAAACAAGATTTTAAGTCCTTTAAGTACTCTAAAGTCTCTTTAAAGCTAGCCATTTGATTGTTTTATTTTTTTTAGTTCTGATTGTTTTGTTTGTGTCAGCATTTTCCACCTATCACACGTATTAAAATAGCTAAATACTTGTATTTTACGTACACGCACAATTTTAAAATCCTCCCATATATTTTTCTCTACCTGTGCAATCTAGTCAGTGAGGAAGTCCTACGCCTTGTCTGGTGTAAGTGGGATGCTGAAGAACTCTGCAAAGGCAATGAAGGAGCTGTTCCAACAGGACCACAGAGTCACGCTGCATTTTATTACTACACTAATAGGTGAGAAAATATGCATCAGGAAAAGCCAGGTAAAATGATAAGGACATTAATCCAGAGGTAGTGGTACCACTCCCTGGAACAAATACTATTAGGTGGAACAATTGCTTCTATTCGAGTCCATTGTGGTGTTTTTCATTACCGTACTTTTCGGCATATAAGACGCAGTTTTTTTACTCATTTGAATGTCCTGCGGCTTATACGCCGAAGTGTCTTATTTATGGATTTCCCCCCCATATTTTTAGACCCATGTTTGGCTCTGATATCGTCGTTTTTCATTTTGGCCAAAAAATGGTGCAGTACCACTTTTGTTCGCTAGGGGGACACGTCCAGAGAGTACACCGACCGTTTCTAGCTCATGTGTCCGAAAAAAGCCTCCTCTGCTCAGACTGACTGTCGCTGCCCGGCCTCCTGCTCTGGATGTAGCTACCATTAGCTGTGTTGTTAGCCGTATTTTTTAGCAAGATAACTCATAAACCACACCGCAGATTTTCTTGAAACTTACAGAACGTAATTATTTGGTGGTCATTTACAACTGACTAGCTTTATGAGATGTTTGAGATTAAAAAAAAGATACTTTATTAGCGTTAGCTCCCGTTAACAGATACTGTACCTATTATTTAGAGACCGGTATATATCTCATAAACCACTCTGCTGATATTTTTTCTGCTTACAGAGTGTAATTATATGTGGTTTAATGTACAAACTGTTGCCCTGTATAAGACATTTGAGATAAAATTCGATTTTTTATTCGTGTTTTTAGGGACGGAATCGTCTCATTAGCTTCTGTTTTATTTCCGTTTATATTGTTATAAATAGTCATAAACCACTCAACGGATATTTTTTAGGCTTACAGAGTGAACGGAACCCTTGTGCTATAATGTCAGCTAAGAAATGTATTTTTCTCAGCAAAGAAACAATTGTTTTTTTACCGTGTTAATCTTGTAAAGTCCTTCCGTGCTGGCTCGCTTCTGTGGCCGCCATTTTCAGCAGGGCAAATGAGGCGCTGACGCGTAGCGATGACGCATAATAGATGCGTCTTATAGGGCGAAGCGGCGTATTTATGGAATATTTCAAAATAATTTTTAATAATTGGACAAAGCGGCTTATACACAGAAGCGTCTTTTCCGCCGAAAAGTATGGTACATTGTACAGTGCAGTTCTGGTGTTACGCTGCATTAAAGCACATCTTTTCTCTGTTTTTTTATGCTACATTGATGTAGCAGACATATTAATTAACAGCTTAAATAGGAGTACAGGGTGGGTATTGTATAGGTGCAGTCAAAACAACTGACTGTAGGAGATCTCAGCTCTGGTCAGTAACTGGTAAGAATGAAAAGGTCAGTCTCTTGATCCACAATATTGATTAAATAAATAAATATATATTTTATATTCATTAGTAATATACACAATAGGCAAACTGGACACAAATGAGATGAATATACAGTATTTTAAATACCGTAGTTAGATTTAAATGAGTTAATAAATTAAGAAATTGTGTTGTGTAGGAGCTGCTGTAGAGAAGCTGTTTGATTTAATCCCACCAGTCACTGGTCATCAGTGGTTTGATGTCATGCAGTACGAGTTTGGCTCACATGGAACCTCAGCTGAGATGGCACTAAACCGTTTCAGTTGCATGATACTTCTACTGTATTAAATCAACGGAAAACCACAAATAATTGAGCCTCACTGCACCGTACTACATAATGGGTGAGCTTCATTACTGTGCAAGTGCTGCAGTTAACATATTACATGTACAGCTTTTCAGACTAACCAGTGGTGACAGAGTCAGAGAGTCAGAGAGTCTTTATTGTCATTTGCACCGCATGTGGTACATGTGATGAAAACGAGATTATGTACACGGGGTCCCAGTTACATCCAACAACAAATGCAAGAGAAAAACAGTAATAACATCTAGAATTAACTAAGAAAAACATCAACTAGTAATACACTAAGCCTAATATAGTGGAAATAAACAGCAGCACGAACATGAGTTTGTATGAGCAGATGGTCACAGATGAACACAGCAACAAGAAAACAGATCAGCATCAGCACAATGTGATATTTTGCAGTGTTTATTTTTTATTTTATTTTTATTTATTCATGAGTCTAACAGCCTCAGGGTAGAAGCTGTTCCTCAGTCTAGTGGTTCTACATTTGATGCTCCTCAACCTCCGTCCTGAGGGGAGTGGGGCAAAGAGTGAGTGTGCTGGGTGAGTGAGGTCTTTCATGATGCAGGTGGCTCTTTTCCTGCATCTGGAGGTGTAAATGTCTGTGATGGTGGGGAGACTGACTCCAACAGACTTCTGTGCAGCCTTCACCACTCTCTGTAGAGCTTTCCTCTCTTCAACTGTGCAGCCTCCATGCCACACGTTGATGCTGGAGCACAGGACGCTCTCCACTGCACACCTGTAGAACGAGGTGAGAACTGGGCTGCTCAGACCAGCACGTCTCAGCCGTCTGAGGAAGTAGAGTCTCTGATGACCTTTCTTGATCAGGCTGGTGGTGTTGTTGCTCCAGCTGAGGTTATCATTCAAGTGTACACCCAAGTATTTGTAGCTGGAGACCACTTCCACTGCAGACCCACCTATTTTCAGTGGGGCGTGGGTGTGTTTGTTCCTTCTGAAGTCCACAATCATCTCCTTTGTCTTCTTCACAGCTGTTATCACATTGTCTAAACTGTAGAAAACAGTAATAGTTTTCAGCAAAATGCAGTTATACTAGACAGATAATAAAGTTGACACAAGGTTCAATCTTTTTATATGGAATAATCATGAAAAAAAAAAACATGTCTGCTATTGTTGTACTACACCAACAGAATGATTTTCAAATGATCTGAACAAATAACCAGAAGCACAATGCTGACTTTTCCTGACAGTCACATTAAATTTGAGGTCGGAAAAAAAGATAGTTGTTTTCAGTTGAATGAATAGACCACATTAACCTTATAAACACAAGCTGCAACCAAATGAGCAGTTTTGTTTAATGGGCTTGGGCAGTACATTAAATCAAATTAAAATCTTAATGACAGTGTTTGCTGCAGATAATAAATGAATATTGGTGAAAATATTAACAACATACAGTATGCTTGAATCAAGTGCTTCTTTAATTCATACGCGGCCGTGGCATAGTGCTAATGGCAGTCGTCCCCCGATCGGAAGGTTGGAGGTTCGAATCCCGGTTCCCCACACCATGTGTAGTTGTGTCCCTGGGCAAGACACTTAACCCCAAGTTGCTCCCGGTAGGACTGGATGGCGCCTTGCATGGCAGTCTGCCGCTACCGGTGTATGAATGTGTGTATGAATGGGTGGATGGTTGGTATTGTAAAGCGCTTTGGGGCTCCTCACAGGGGGGTAGGAAAGCGCTATATAAATAAGCGTACGTTAAATAATAAGCTATATAAATAAGCGTGCATAAATAAGCATGCAAATAAGCGTGCATTGTTGAGCATGCATCAGGGTAAGCTCCATTTACCATTTACCATTAACCGTAGTGATTCAGTGATTGTGGTATCATTGACAGCTTATCATAGCTGAAGACTGAACCCTGTTCTGGTGCCATTTGGAAAGTGGAATACTGTACTAGCCAGTGATGTCACTAACGCGTTACAAAGTAACGCGTTACTCTGGTCGGACCACTTTTTTCAGTAACGTGTAATCTAACGCGTTGCTATTTCTAAATCCAGTAATCAGATTAAAGTTACTCACTCCAAATTATTGTGTGTTACTTTTTTGTCATTTTCTGTAGAACTTTAATTTTATTTTATTTCGCCAATGCGTCTCGGGGGGAGCGATTTAAAAAAAAGACAGGAGTGACGTCAGTCTATGCGACCGCCCGGTGTTATTGTCTTGTAGCACACGTTAGCATTAGCATCTCGCTGCGGTCTCCTGTTTCTTTAGGAACGTTGTGACTTTCTTGTTAAAAACATGAGCGCACATCCAAAACTGTGTGTGGACTTTGTTTCACGGAGACTGGATCTGCAGCAGACAACACGTCTAACTTGAACGGACTTACGACGTGATCCGAACGTGAACAAAGAACAGCAGCTTGTAAACACCGCTAACAGAGCAGCAGCAGCATTAAAACAACCTTCAGGTAATTCAGATCAGTCCAGATCAATAACACAAACTGTAGGACTTTTTAAAGCTCTGGATCTATGTCTGAAATGTTGTTGATGTGCAGGCTTTAAATTAACTGAGCGGTTCTACCACGTCTTCCATCACGTCCATCATGTCAACACCAGCCAAAAAGTTCATCACTTTATGAAAAAAATTATGTCAACAAGTCCTGGAGCTGAATAAATCCCTGCCCTGATGATGACCGAGAGATCCAACCACCTCAACCGTTCAAGAAGAGGTATTGTTCTTTTATTAATATTGTATATAATTAACCTTTTTAATTTAAAATGATAATCTTATTAACTATTTTTATTTTTTTACCTGTTTGTGTGTTATTTCCAGTCTGGGACAAAGGTAGCAGCTGTCTTTTTCCTCTTCAAGGACATCCACCTGCAGCTAAGTGTGTGATGATGACCCTGATGCATGCTCAATAATCCAGGTAGAAAAATATAAAAAAGCTAAGTCTGGTCCTCTGGACATTCAAAAACCAAAACGCAGCAAAAAAAATTGTAGAAACGTTTTATCTTTCGTCCAAAAGACTTCCTCAGTCTGAGATGTTGTATTCATCTCAATCTTATAAATAGCACCCTCTCACAGTGGATCAACCAGTTTGCTGCCGACAGCTGAAACCAGCTGCTCATGTGATCAAGGAGGACCATCAGCCTAACAATGGATAGTTAGCACCCTGGTGGTTGTTTGTTATTCACAGGGCTGAGTGATACTAGCAATAACAGCATTGGAAGAGGGGGACAGTTGAACCTGGAGGCCTCCACCTCTGTTTAATGATGGATGGTTTCTTTTCATAAAGATGGCCTCCTTTACTCCTCTCTCAAACCATTGTTCCTCTCTATCAAGGATGTGAACATCTTCATCCCTGAAAGAGTGACCGCTGGCCTGGAGATGAGTGTAGACTGCAGAGTCCTGACCTGATGATGTTGATCTTCTGTGCTGGGCCATCCTTTTGGCCAGTGGCTCATGCTTTTATTTATTTTCATACAAACGTATTGTTTACTTGACACATTTTCAAAATAAACATTTTATAAGTCTTTTTTGTAAAAATATTATTTGTTTAGTGAAGTCAAGAAAGACACTATTTTTTAGATAAAGCAAATACAGTATTTCTTTATTAATTCAACCTTCATTTATGATATTGAAATCAAGAAATACTACCTTATTTTTTATAAAAAAGTATTTATGTTTAATGAACTCATACTATTTTAGGTTTTATAAAAACAAGTATTTATGTTTAATGAAGTCAAGAAAGACTACTGTATTTTGTTTTTTGAAATTTTTTATTAGTAATTACAGTATTTTATAAAAACATTTAAATTTTTTATGTACTGTATTGTGACAGAGGGTTCTTGTCAGCGGCTGCTGAAAGTAACTAATAAAGTAACTTAGTAATCTAACTTAGTTAGATAGACATACATGACCCCGTGTACATAATCTCGTTTTCATCACATGTACCACATGCGGTGCAAATGACAATAAAGACTCTCTGACTCTGACTACTTTCCAAATCAAGTAATCAGTAACTTAACTGAGTTACTTTTCCCAAGGACTAATCAGTAACTTAACTAAGTTACTTTTTCAATGTAACTATGCCATCACTGGTACTAGCACAACTTAAGTGATTTTAAAAATCCAGTTTTTAATTCATCAAGGGCAATGCTGCACCTTTCTGTGTATCCTATAGTTGTCAGCACCTATACACAATCTTGAGTTTGTCACCCTAAATTATTTGCTGTCCGTTCCAAAATGGTGAACTACCAAAGTCAGCAATGATGCCCTCGTTAATCTCAAGGTTCAAGGTTCTTTATTGTCATTCGCATCACATGTGGTATAGGGCTGGGCCATATCATATCATTACCGGTTTTACCGGGCAAAAAAGCTTGCCCGGGCAAAAAAGTTATATCATGATATGCTAATTTCATTACGTAATACGTCGGGGCGCCCCGCCCCCTTCACTTCCGAGCGCTTCAAGAGACCAAACCGAGCTGCGCACCTCCCTCCACCTGTCTGTGTACTGGTGTAACGCTAGAACAAGCAACGTGTTTCAGCTGTCTCTCCGCTGTCTCTCACTGCACAGGTACAGAGAGCTTGTCCCCCCCCCCGCCCCGCGCTGCTCAGCGACGTGCGGGCTGCTCTCTCCCTCGCTCCAAAACTGTCGTGCGGTTCAGCTGTCTCACACAGTCTCACGCAGAGGCAGGTGATCAGAGAATCAGATAGATCAGATTAAAAAAATGAATCAGAAAAATGAATAATTCCTGCAGGAACAGAGGAAGCTGAAACACCAGAAGCTTCAGGGTCAGCTGATCAACTTGTTACAAGTTATTTTTATACTTGGAGACAGAATACTTTACTTAATAAAGTAATTTCAGTAAAATTACCCCTTGTTGTTTTTTAAAATTTTATATAATGCTGCAAAGCAACATGTTAAGTTAATTTTGTCAAATAAATAAATGTGATTTTTAATTTTTTTGGTTATATCACGAAATTTATCGTTATCGTGATAATGCTCTGAAATATCACAATATAATTTTTGAGACATATCGCCCACCCCTAATGTGGTATATGAAGTGAAACAAAATTGTGTGCTCAAGGTCCCAGTTACACCTCAAAATAACTAAAATACAAAGTATAAAAAAAACAGTATACAAGTAATAATAATAATAATAATACATTTTATTTGTAGGCGCCTTTCTTGGCACTCAAGGTCACCTTACATTGTCAATAAAATAAAAATAAACCAGACACATTATAAACAGAAAAAAACAAGTAGAATGAATTTAAAAAATAAAAAATAAGACAATGCAGTTGTTATCATCCATAGGCTACTTTAAACAGGTGAGTTTTGAGTTTGACTTTGAAATGTGGCAATGAGTGATGGGGATTTTAAACCCCTGTTACCTTAATAAAAACCACACAAGATAAACAAGAGAACAGTGTTAAATCAGACAAACAACTTTGCAAAGGGGAAGGGCTTTTAATGTCTTTTGAAACTTAGTTTGGTCTCAAATACATTGTCCAGCACAATTCCGAATTGTACTGGACATGACAAGCTATTTAAACAAGAAGCAGGTGGAGTTTGACAAGCTCTGACGTCTTACAGATAAAACAAACAAGTCATGGTTCTGATCCTACAAGAACATCTAATCCAAACATTGTCAAGGCTAGAAGACTG
Source organism: Garcialebias charrua (assembly GCA_038048925.1). Lineage (NCBI taxonomy): Eukaryota > Metazoa > Chordata > Actinopteri > Cyprinodontiformes > Rivulidae > Garcialebias > Garcialebias charrua. Next base: position 30,037 of record JBBPBX010012154.1, on the reverse strand, counting down.
TCTTTTCTGTATCAAGGAGAAAAGCAAACAAACATGTTTGTACTATCAAATATAAGTGTTTAAAGGGAACAGAGAATATTTGATACAAGTGAGCTGGGTTATAATTATTGGGTCAGAGTAATTAGTTTTAGATGATAAATATTGAATATCCCCATCAGAGTCTGTGTTGCGAATATCAGGTTGGAGTGAGTTCCAGAGCTGGGGAGCAGAGCAGCTGAATGCTCTGCTCCCCATAGTAACAAGACGGGCAAGGGGAACAATGAGCTGGATGGAAGAAGAGGATCTAAGGGTACGAGCAGGTGTAACAATGTGAATAATGTCTGAAAGGTATGGAGGAGCAAGGTTGTGGACAGCTTTGAATGTAAGGAGGAGTATTTTGTAATTGATGCGATATGGGATGGGAAGCCAATGAAGCTGTTTTAAAACAGGTGTGATGTGATGGATTGAGGGGGTCCGTGTAATGATACGGGCAGCTGAATTTTGGACCAGTTGTAATTTACGAAGGGTTTTCTGGGGTAGGCCAAAAAGAAGAGAATTACAATAATCTAAACGAGAGGTGACTAGACTGTGAACCAGAACAGCAGTGGAGTGAGGAGTGAGGGAAGGACGGAGACGATTAATGTTTCGAAGATGAAAGTAGGCTGACCGAGTGATATTATTGACATGGGAAGAGAAAGAGAGGGTGCTATCAAAGATGACACCCAGACTCTTAACCTGATGGGAGGGAAAGATGGAAGAGTTATCAACTGGAATGGAGAAGCTATGAAGTTTGTTTAGTATTGATTTAGTTCCAATTAAAAGAAGTTCTGTTTTATTGCAATTTAGTTTAAGAAAATTTAAAGTGAACCAGTGTTTTATTTCAAGCAGACAATCAGTGAGGGACGAAGGTGGAAGTGCAGAATTAGGTTTGGTTGAAAGATAGAGTTGGGTGTCATCCGCGTAGCAGTGAAACTGAATATGATATTTGCGAAAAATGAAACCAAGAGGGAGAAGGTAAATGATAAACAATAAGGGTCCCAGGACTGAGCCTTGTGGAACACCTGAGGTAACGGAAACAGGATGAGACGTGGATGATTTTAATTGAACAAACTGAGTGCGGCCAGAAAGGTATGAATGGAACCAGTTGAGAGGTGTATCTACAATGCCAAGAGAGGAAAGTCTGTCCAGAAGAATTTTGTGTGAAATTGTGTCAAAGGCTGCAGTCAGATCAAGCAGAAGGAGAATGGATAATAAACCAGAGTCGGCAGCGAGGAGAAGGTCATTGGTGATTTTTATGAGTGCAGTTTCAGTACTGTGGAGCGGACGGAAACCAGATTGAAATTGTTCATATAAATTATTGCAAGACAGATGAGCATGAAGTTGAGCAGCTACTGTTTTTTCAAGAATTTTGGAGATGAATGGAAGATTTGAAATGGGGCGAAAATTATTGAGATCATATCTAAAACAATAATACTATATAATTTGGTGTATTAAACAGCAGCCTGAACATGAGTCTGTTGTGGGCTGATGGGTATGAATACAGCAGGCAAGAAATAATAAGAAAAAGCAGGCAAGAAATCAGTAGCATGGATAATCAGCAGCCCAAATAAAGTGACATATCACCAATTAAATTGGCATTACATTAGTTATTCTGGTTAGAGATTTATGAGTCTTGATATGATACGAGATATGATACGAGATATGAGACTAAGCAACTAACAAATTATGCTCTTTTAGCTAGTCTCATGAAGAGGGACTATTATTGGCAGTGTTGCAGTGTTTAATTACATAGTCATGCAGAACATTGTCCCCATGTTCTAATATGTCAAAATGATGGATGGTTTAAAAAAGGTCAGTGATAAAAATTTTTGGTTGATGAGACTCCTGGTCTATGAAATGCACCAAATTTAGACTGAGAACAGCAGTTCCCAGAATTTTCTGTGGCAAAGACATGCAACCTCATAATGCTATTTGAAGAATGGAAAAATTGCTAAAAGACCAATTAAATTTTATTTTGATAATAACACAAATAACTAGGGGTGTAATGGTACGCTAAAATCACATTTCGGTTCGGTTAATTTTCGGTACAAAAAAAGACAAAATAAAGACTTACAAAATGTTTATTTTGAAAATATGCCAAGTAAACAATACGTTTGTATAAAAATAAATAAAAGTGACCCATTTGGATGATATTTTAAATAAACAGCACTCTTTATAATAAATAAACTATACTAACAATAATACAAATTTAATAAATACAATAACAGTCAGAACCAGAACAATAAGAAACAACAGACCGTTTACAATCTAACTACCGTAATCACGTTTTAAAGTGGACCAATTATTGGTTTTATAAATTTTATGGTATGTCTGTGGGCTATCCAGACCATGTTCATTCAATTTAATGCACAAAATAATTCTTAGATAATAAAATATCCCCTTTCTAGTTCTGCCTTTTCTGACTTCCGTTCAGAACCAGCTGTTTATGATAATGAGCTCTGAAGGCCACGCCCTTCAAAAATATGTTTACATTAACTCCGCCCTCCAAAGGGGACCCTGAGTCAGACCCAGAGGCAGACGCCATTTTGGGCCGGGCAAATGAGGCACTGACGCGTCGCGTAGGCCGCTGAGAAACATCCATAAGTTCACCCTCCATGTTAAAAACTCTTCCTCTGATTCTTCGAAAACAAGCAATAATCTGCAGAGTAAAGCCCGATGCAGAGCTCAGCGTCCTCCCTAGACGCCACACACGGCACATTCTGTGCGCGCCTGTTCACCGGGCAGAGCTCTGCTTTCTTCTCACGTTCTCTGTCAGCAGCTGCACGCGGAGGGGGACTGAACTGAGGTCGCTGATTGGTCAGACACCGCGCTTCGCGTAGGCGCTCGTAAAATTGGAGCTTGGCGCGCTCGCGTGAACGTTCAAAGGGCTTGTGCAGCGGCGACCGCACGGCGCTCACACAGCGGGGCGCCGCGCTCGCTCAAGCGCGGAGCTCTGCGCCGCCCTTAACACACTGGCTGCTAACTGCTTAGTGCGAGCACCGCTTTTTTTTGACGGACCACATCCGGCGGTCATATGGTCCATGAGCAGTCGTCCGGTTGATTTAAAAGCCTGTAAATAAGTTTTTTCGTTTTTACTGATAGATAATTAGTTATTAGCGGTACTGCATTTTAACAACAACAAAACATCGAACTCTGAGATTGTCATGATCTGCGCCTGTCAGGCTCTGCGCCTGTCATGTTTTTTCTGTTTTTGCTCACTCCTCAGTTCCTGCCTCATCGCTAATCATTTTCACCTGTTGTCCATAGCTAATCACTTTCACCTGTTGTCACCTGCCGCCTGCCAAGGTGCTCTGAGTTTACTCACTATCCCTCAGTATATAAAAGCCCTCTCATTCATCTGTTCCTTGCCGGGTCATAAATCAATACCAAATCCATATCCCTGATGTCTGGTGGAGCCACTACTCGTTTTTCCTCGTTTTGTAAGTGACTGCACCGTTCAGTCTTTTTGTTTTGTTTATTAAAGTGATTATTATTTTACATCTGTGTCTCTGAGTCCTGTTCGCCTGCATTCTGGGTCTGCGTCCTCCACCGGAACCGTATCGTGACAGTATGACCCGGCCATCACGTAATCGCAGGACCCGTAGGCGAAACAGCAAACCGGCTCAGCGTCTGACGGACGCGGCCCCAGGACTGGACGGGCTGACCGTGATTTACATGTACGGGGTTCATGCAGAGACAGGCTGGGGGGACTACAGCTCGGACACGGAGATTCTCTCATCCCCGCTTCTGGTCGAGGAGGAAGAGCGGAGGAAGCAGCTCGGATGCGGCCGCGCAACTCTTCGGCCGTCCTCCCCCTTTGTTGTTCCAACACTCGGTTCTATGTGGTCCGACTCGGACGAGGACGACGAGGACTTGGACCCTTATGGGTTTTGGATGGATCCGTTACCGGCTCTCAGTCCACGTCACCACTGGTCTGAACGTGTGGACATTTCCGGGTTCCAGCCCCGCCCACCGTCAAACTCTCCACGCCGGCTGTCAGAAAAGCCGGGGAAATTTTCTTGGGGGGGGGCATGTGTCAGCCCATGCACTGACAGCGGTTCTGACAGGACTGAGGCGAGACTGGGGCAGAAGGAGGAGGCTGCGCGCCCATGCGCTCCTGTTGCTGGGAGCCTGGAAGTCTGCAGCTCCAGTGTTTTGTGGGAGAAATTAATCGCCGCCGAAGGAATCATTTCCTCATATACTGGAGCTGATAACAAAGACGACTCGCTGGGGGCGTGGCAACTGTTCGAGCAGGCTTGGGAGGAGAGCTGTGTGTTACGCTCACTGCTCGCTCGCGTTCAGCCTGGTCCACCTCCTAACTCACCTCCTGCTGATCACAACTCGTCTGCAGCTGAACGTCCCACAGCTGCTGAACGTCAGAACTCACAGACAGCTGCAGCTCCCACCCATCCACCCACAGCTGAATATCTGAGCCCAGTAGCAGCTTCTCACCCTGATGCACCTCCCAGCTGTCCAGCAGCACCTCCTGGACTGGTTTCCATGCCTGCACCACCTAGACTGGTCCTCCCGGTGCCAACACCTAGACTGGTCCCAGCACCCAGACTGGTTCCGGTCCCAGCACCCAGACTGGTCCGGTCCCAGCACCCAGACTGGTCCCGGTCCCAGCACCCAGACTGGTCCCGGTCCCAGCACCCAGACTGGTCCCGGTCCCAGCACCCAGACTGGTCCCGGTCCCAGCACCCAGACTGGTTCCTGCATCGAAACTGGCTCCTGCACCAAGGCTGGGTCTTGCACCCGGTCCATCGGATGCAGTGTTTCTCTTTGTCTCCACAGATACTGGTCGAGAGGTGGTCCTGGGTCCTGAGGTCCTCACTCATCCATCTGGAGGCCTCACTTCACCGGGGGTCTTCGTCTCAGCAGAGGGTCCTCACGACGTCTCAGTGGGTCCCCACGACGAGGGTCTCAAGGATCCTGACGACGAGGGTCCTGAAGACGTCTCGCCGCTCGACGAGGGTCCTCACAAAGACGGGGGTCTCGAGGATCCTGACGACGAGGGTCCTGAAGACGTCTCGCCGCTCGACGAGGGTCCTCACAAAGACGGGGGTCTCGAGGATCCTGACGACGAGGGTCCTGAAGACGTCTCGCCGCTCGACGAGGGTCCTCACAAAGACGAGGGTCTCGAGGATCCTGACGACGAGGGTCCTGAAGACGTCTCGCCGCTCGACGAGGGTCCTCACAAAGACGGGGGTCTCGAGGATCCTGACGACGAGGGTCCTGAAGACGTCTCGCCGCTCGACGAGGGTCCTCACAAAGATGGGGGTCTCGAGGATCCTGACGACGAGGGTCCTGAAGACGTCTCGCCGCTCGACGAGGGTCCTCACAAGGACGAGGGTCTCGAGGATCCTGACGACGAGGGTCCTAAAGACGTCTCGCCGTTCGACAAGGGTTCTCACAAAGAGGGTCCCGACGACGAGGGTCCCGATGACGGGGGTCCTGACGACGGGGGTCCTGATGATGAGGGTCTCAACGAAGCGGACGTCTCGTCGTTCGACGTCCACGAGGGTCCCCACGATGAGGATCTCGATGACGGGGGTCCCGACAACGCAGACGACGTCTCGCCGCTCGACATCCCTACGCTTGGGGTCGTCTCGGTGGTCAACGGCTATCGTGGTTCTGCCATCGACGACTCGGGACCGGCCGACCAAGTCCCTACTGTCGGGGTCTTGTTTCCGACCGATGGCGGTGTTCCGGCCGACGATGTGTTCCGGCCGACGATGGTGTTCCGGCCGACGATGGTGTTCCGGCCGACGATGGTGTTCCGGCCGACGATGGTGTTCCGGCCGACGATGGTGTTCCGGCCGACGATGGTGTTCCGGCCGACGATGGTGTTCCGGCCGACGAAGGTGTTCCGGCCGACGAAGGTGTTCCGGCCGACGAAGGTGTTCCGGCCGACGAAGGTGTTCCGGCCGTTGCTGGGCGTTACTCCGGTCGCCCGCCTAACGCATCGCCGCTCGATGGACGACCTCCTGGACGACCTCCTGAACTAGCTGATGGCGATGGGCGGCCTCCAGGTCAACCCCCGGATCTGGCTGATGGTGATGGGCGTCCTCCTGGGCGTCCCCCGGATCTGGCTGGTGGTGATGGGCGTCCTCCTGGGCGCCCCCCGGATCTGGCTGGTGTTGGCCCGCCGTCCTGCCTGTTGCCTCCCTCCGCCCGCCCTTGTTCTTTTGGGGGGTCCTTCTTGGGGGTGTCGGGTGCCACCCTTGAGGGGGGGGTTCTGTCATGATCTGCGCCTGTCAGGCTCTGCGCCTGTCATGTTTTTTCTGTTTTTGCTCACTCCTCAGTTCCTGCCTCATCGCTAATCATTTTCACCTGTTGTCCATAGCTAATCACTTTCACCTGTTGTCACCTGCCGCCTGCCAAGGTGCTCTGAGTTTACTCACTATCCCTCAGTATATAAAAGCCCTCTCATTCATCTGTTCCTTGCCGGGTCATAAATCAATACCAAATCCATATCCCTGATGTCTGGTGGAGCCACTACTCGTTTTTCCTCGTTTTGTAAGTGACTGCACCGTTCAGTCTTTTTGTTTTGTTTATTAAAGTGATTATTATTTTACATCTGTGTCTCTGAGTCCTGTTCGCCTGCATTCTGGGTCTGCGTCCTCCACCGGAACCGTATCGTGACAGAGATGAACTCAGGAAAAACAACCGTGACGTCTTTTATACTGAAGTGGGTGGAGCATCACCAGGGGTTGCTAGGTGAGGGGCTGGACTCAGGTTGGGGTGGGTTGTCCTGGCGCTTGTGACGTCACAAGCGCCAGGATTTGAAAACGAGACATTTATATCACTGAAAAATAAATATACTTAGAGTAAATATACCACTGGGTTAGGGCTGGGCGATATATCGAGATTTTTTCTAAAGAGATACAAGACGAGACTATATCGTTTATATCGAGAATTATCCTCCTGCTGTCTGCTTTCTCCCACTCGCCTCCCTCCTTCTCCTTCACTGAACACAGACCCGGCCCCTCCTTCATGCCTGCAGGAGGGCGGAGCGGAGCCGCGGAGACTTTCAGCACAACAAGTAAACACGGCAGATATGAAGAGCGACGCTAGCTGCTGAGGGGAAAAAACAATGTTCTTTCTGAGCTAGTTTGGATTTAAATTGTCAGATGAGGGCAGAAAAAACATTTTTGTAGACGATGCTGAAAATAATCCCGACGAAAGGTCGGAACTACAAATCTTTTTCACCATTTAAACAGCGGAGTGGAGCATGAACTGGAAACGGCAGAACCGAGTGTTTTTACAACCTCCTGCTTTAAAACAAACCACGGGTCTGAGCTCATCTAGCCATGCGTGCACCGCAGAGAGAGGTGGAGACATTGGTGGATCAGCGGTTTGTCATGTCGCTACATGGTCCTTAGCGGCTAACAAGATGGCTAACGCTTTAGCCGTCTTCTTCCACAGCTGACTGACCGTGTCTTTGGCGCTATGATAAACAGCTGATGTCTCCGCCTCTCGGTTCACGTTTCTGAGTGGAGGGCGGCTGTCGTGTTTTTACACAAGGATTCAATGCAATACTTTGTAGAGCAACTTAGAGAACGTCTTTATTCTTTCATGAACCCGGAAACAACCCCCTGACCCTTTCACAATAAAACCGGATACAGTACTGTATATCAAATATATTGTACCACAGAGGCTCACATTTACTGCAGTTCACAAACACACTGACTAAAGTGAAAGCACCTTTCTATCTTATCAAGACACTCAAAGCTCTTTAAAACACAATCTGTGTCCTCATTTACCCATTCATACAGCACTCTACTAGAACTGTACAAAGAATAATCAGTACTTTATCACATTCATACACTGAAGGGACACACATCAGAGGCAATGAGGGGTTCAGTGTTTCCCACTGCCCAGGAACACTTCAGCATGTGACAGCTAGTGGAATTGAACCCCCACCTCTCCCATTGGAGGACATTTATTTTGTAGAGTTACAGCTGTTTGTTAATAAATGTTGCTATGTGACAACTGGGACAAAGCTTTGACTCAGAAATATATTTTTGTTATTCTTTTATGGAAAGAAAATTATATTGAGATATCAAAGTCAAAGTCAACTTTATTGTCAGAACTGCAATATGTACAGGACATACACAGGATTGAAATTGTCACAGAAATTTGGTCTTAAACAATACAATAGGTAAAGCTCGGGTCATATATATTGCGATATATCACAACAATATAGATATGAATTTTTGTCCATATCGCCCAGCCCTACACTGGGTGCATTTATTTGGCTAGGACTGTTTTTTTAAAGGAGACCAAATATTGGTTTTATACATTTTTATGGTATGTCTGTGGGCTATCCAGACCATGTTCATTCAATTTAATGCACAAAATAATTCTTAGATGATAAAATATCCCCTTTCTAGTTGTGCCTTTTCTCACTTCCGATTTGAACAGGCTGTTTATGATAAGGCCACGCCCTTCAAAAATCTGTTGACATTAACTCCGCCCTCCAAAGGGGACCCTGAGTCAGACCCAGAGGCAGACGCCATTTTGGGCAGGGCAAATGAGGCGCTGACGCGTCGCGTAGGCCGCTGAGAAACATCCATAAGTTCACCCTCCATGTTAAAAACTCTTCGTTTGACTCTTCGAAAACAAGCAATAAGGCTGCAGAGTAACACACTGGCTGCTAACTGCTATACACGCTCTCTCTAGCGGGGACTGCTTTTTTCACGGACCACATCCGGCGAGCAGTCGTCCGGTTGATTTAAGAGCCCGTAAATAAGTTTTTTCGTTGATAGGTAATTAGTTATTAGCGGTACTGCATTTTAACAACAACGAAACATCGAACTCTAGTAGCCATTGTGCTGAGATGAACTCAGGAAAAACAACCGTGACGTCTTTTATACTGAAGTGGGTGGAGCCGCACCAGGGGTTGCTAGGTGAGGGGCTGGACTCAGGTTGGGGTGGGTTGTCATGGCGCTTGTGACATCACAAGCGCCAGGATTTGAAAACGAGACATTTATATCACTGGAAAATAAATATACTTAGAGTAAATATACCACTGGGTGCATTTTTTTGGCCCTAGGACTGTTTTTTTAAGAAGTACATAACCAAAGTTGAGTAAAAAAAACCATTAAAAAGTGAATTTTGGATCTGTGGTCCCCTTTAAGTTTTTGTCCAAAAAGACCAACTTGTCCACATTTTCTGCTAAAAGCACAGATCTAGTTGCAGTGAATTGAATATCTCCAGTGGTGGAGAAAATCATCTCAATAACAACAGTAGCATGTGGCTGTATTTGACCTCATTACTCACAACAACCTCTTCTTGGACCTGCTCCTCCAGGTGGGACAGGTCCCTGGAAAAGTTCAGAGTTCAGTCTTCACAGAGTTCTTAGCTGCAGGTGGATGTCCCTGAACAGGAAGAAGACAGCTGCTATCTCTGTCCCAGACTGGAAATAAAACACAGAGGTAAAAAAACAACAACAACAACAACAAGTTCATGAGATCATAATTTTAAATTAAAAAGGTTAATTAGATAATAATACAGTAATAATAAAAGAACAATACCTCTTCTTGAACAGTTGAGGTGGTTGAATCTCTCGGTCATCATCATCATCAGGGCTTTAATCAGCTCAAGGGCTTGTTGACAATATCAGTTTTAGTCTTTTCATAAAGTGCTGAACTTTTTGGCTAAAGGGTTGACGTGATGGATGTCGTAGCGAGGCTCAAAAACTTTAAAGCCGGCGTATCAACAACATTCAGACGTAGATCCAGAGCTTTAAAAACTCCTACAGCTTGTGTTATTGATCTGGACTGATCTGAATTACCTGATAAAGGTTGTTTAAATGCTGTTGCTGTTGTCTGTGTTTGCAACAAGCTGCTTTTCTTGCTTGTAGAAGAGACGTTCACGTTTGGATGATGTCGTTTCAAGTCCGTTAACAAGTCAGACGTGTTGCTGCTGCAGATCTATCTCCGTGAAACAACGTCCACACACAGCTTTGGATTTGCGCTCGTTTTTTAACAAGAAAGACATAATGTTCCCAAACACGAGACCGCAACGAGATGCTAGACTGCTAATGCTACACGTGCTGCAAGATAATAGTGCCGTGCTGAAACACGCCTAGGAATTTTACTTCCGCAGTGCATATTCTCCCATAAAGTGAATAAATGACCGAAACGGTACCCAGGTGGACCAAACTGAATGGGCCGTACCGAAACGGTTCGGTACACCCATGTGTACCGTTACACCCCTACAAATAACTTTTAACTGTTGTTATACTTACTTTGTAAAAATAATATATAACTAAATACAAAATGCACTGCTTATTTATAATTACTGTTTTATATTATTATTTCTAATTAATTTTTAAAAGTTACTAGCTCATCTCAAGACCCCCTAATGCGACCTAAAGTAGAGTCCAGTCCAGTAATATAACTGATGTCCATAATACTAAAATTAACATAGCTTTTATTTTGGACATACTACAACAGCTTTGTTAGACGTACAGTGTACCAGGAGCTGCTGTCTTTCATATAATAAAACAAGAAACCTTTTCAAAATGAGTTTGAAAGAAACCTGATGTAAAATATTTGCAGATCGTAGTTTTGGCTGTGCATCTGAAGTATGGTTTATATTTTACTTGGTGGTTAAAGTGCGACTAAACCCAAAATTAACCTTTTTAGCTGATAAACTCCCTAGAATGTGTTTAAAATGTTATCTAGCACTATGGCTGTGTTTATTCTCACATAATTGTGCATATCTGTGTAAATTGGCAATATTTGGCAATATTTGGTCTAAAAATGTGTTTACGGTAGTTCTATGGGTTGAACTGGTGGATTACACCTTAATTTTCTTATTTGTGCAAACGCTCATGTGTGACATGTCTGCTCATGTGTGATGTCACACAGGTGGTTCAAGCAGAGCCAATCCCCTGCAGAGATGAGAAGTGCATACCTTATATGGAAGTGCTGCATTTCACTCCTGACAAGCGGTTTTATTTTTCTTTTCATTTTCATTGTTTTAGGCCTTTGGTTTTGGATGGAATGGGTGGAATAGATAAATACATCTACATGTTTATTCTTTGTTGTTGCTTGGTGTATGTTGTTGGCTAGAGGTTTAATTTGTTTTAGGTTGTTGCAGGTGGAGGCGTGAACAAAAGCACAACTCTACCTCCACCCTTCCTTGTCTCTCGACACGCCCATTTTCAGGGAGATTTTGGAAGGAGGAGTTACCGTCTCAACCTGGGTTTAGTCTCACTTTAAAATCCAGAGTAAAGAGATAAAGTTTCTGTGAGAAATGTTTGAAAAACAAGTATTGTGTATTTAACTCTTTACTTTGCTGCTGCAATAATTTCACTGTAATTTATTTTGTAACATTTAAAAATAATATTAAAGGGGACCACATATTCAAAATTCACTTTTTAATGTTTTTTTTACTCAACTTTGGGTATTTACTCCATAAAAAAACAGTCCTAAGGCCAAAAAAATGCACCCAGTGGTTTATTTACTCTAAGTAGATTTATTTAACTGTGATAAGATAGGTTTCGTTTTGAAATCATCGCGCCTGTTACGTCACAGGCGCGAGGACAACCCACCTCGAACCTGAGTCCAGCCCCCTCACCTAGCAACCCCTGGTGCGGCTCAACCCACTCCAGTATAAAAGAGTTGACGGTTGTTTTTCCTGATTTCATGGCTAAAAATGTCACAGAGTCTAGCCAGCTAACTCTCTGACCCTCGTGGCGCAGATAATGGATTTAAAATTGATAGTTTTCAGATGGGAACAGATGCGCATGTTTCTGTGTGTGTGTGTGTTGGTTTATGTGTCATTAGCAGGACAGACTACTTAACGCAACCAAACCCGTGTGTGCGCGTGTGTGTGTGTCCTCACATACAGGTTCAGCCTGAGCCAAGATCACTTGGAGCTCCTATTTAATTCCATCAGAGCGTCAGGTAGTGTTGATAAAAAGAAAGCCCGCTGTGAGTGTGTGTGTGTGTGCCGGCCCGCACGTGCTCCTCGGAGGGACGCAGATAAAAAAGCCCCCGCTGTGCTGCTGTGCTTGTGTGTGTGTGTGCTTTGCTCCCCTACAGCTGCGCCACAGGCAGAAGGAGGGAGAGTCAGAGGGAGGGAGAGTCAGAGTCAGAGGGAGGGAGAGTCAGAAGGAGGGAGAGTCAGAAGGAGGCAAAAGAAACGTGCAGTAACTTCCTCGTCTGCCTTTGGAGGGCGGAGTTAATGTGAGCAGATCTTTGAAGGGCGTGCCACAAGACCTCCTCATCATAAACCGGTCGTTCAAAACGAAAGTTAAAAATGGCAGAATTAAAAAGGGTATAATTGATTATCTAAGAATTATTTTGTGTATTAAATTGAATGAACACTGTTTTTTAACCCCAAAGAAATACCATAAAAATTTTAAAAAGCAATATGTGGTCCCCTTTAAAGATACTTTTGTTTCACTTGGCGAATACTGTATTAGGCTATCATATGCCACATGTACACTAGACAATGGCCCTCATGCACGAACCGTTCTTACGCACAGATTTGTTCTTATACTGTGCGTACGAGTGATTTAGGATCATTTGTGGCATCCAACAATGTTTTCGTATCCTAGGATTTTTTTCAGATACGAACAAAATTTACGTGTGGTCCAGACCTGTCGTATATTTTAGGAGCAGTCAGTCTGCTGTCATCCAGACGGCCTTTTCTCCACTAATAACTTTATATTTCGTTATTTAGAAAATATTTTGAGTTTAAAAACAATTAAATGCAACCACACATATTGGTTTAATTAAAGCGGCTTCAACACCCCCCCCCCCACGTCCACCACCTTGCGCCACCCGCGCGTGACCCCCCGCGCCACTCATGTCGACCACCGTGTGCCACGCAACGCGCCCGCGCAACCACGCCACGCGCCCCCACCCCGCGCAACTCATGTCGACCACCGTGTGCCACGCAACGCGCCCGCGCAACCACGCCACGCGCCCCCACCCCGCGCAACTCATGTCGACCACCGTGTGCCACGCAACGCGCCCGCGCAACCACGCCACGCGCCCCCACCCCGCGCAACTCATGTCGACCACCGTGTGCCACGCAACGCGCCCGCGCAACCACGCCACGCGCAACTGTCGGCACGGCCCCCCCACCCCGTGCCACTGTCGACACACACACACACACACACACACACACACGCACCACACACACACACACACACACAGCGCCGCTGCGCTCACTGATGTCATCTGTATTCTGTGTGGGTCTGCGCTCAGATCCGGGGCTGACACTATGATCAAAGGCGAGTCAACTTTTAATTCGCCAAACGCGTTTGTGTGTTTTCTGACGCATAAAAGCCGGAATGAATGGACACTTCCTGCTCGCGGTGGCAGGAAACTATATCCTTATATGGTGTTTTGAGGGGTGGGAATTATGTAAATAACCACTCGCGTGCACGAGCAGGTGAATAGAACAGGTGGGATTCATCATTATTTACACAGCTCATATACACACATTTCCTGACGATAGAAGACTTTGTTGGATCTGACGTGGCATGTTCGTACGAACGCTTCGTACGAACAAAAGTAGGAGAAATTTAGGATAAAAATACGAACATTTTCGTGCATGAGGGCCAATGTTTTGTGTATACACTGAACAGCAAGGGTCAGTGTATGAAACACAAATTAGTTTTTATGTGGTGCATAAAAATTACAATAAATAAATTGAAAAGGATAATTCTCAAAACAGAATGGACTGCAAAATGTATAATTATAAATAAGTCAAAACATTTGACAAGATATTATAGAAGTACTCACTGACCTTTATTTTTCATTATTTTAACACTTATTTAACCAGGAATGACCCCCTGAGATTTAAAACCTCTTTTACAAGCATATTCTGGTCAAAACAGGCAGCGACTCAAAATAGCACTAAAACACAACACACAGGAAAAGTTTACACATCATAAAAACACAAAGGTCATTAAAACTGTAAACAATAAAAATGAAAAGGATTCACAGGATATACTCAGTAAGTTGTTGCAGCAGTTCTCAGAATTAGTAAAAGAATCATCAATCAAAATGTTTACATCTCAATAGTTTTTAATGTAAATTACTTCAGACTTGTTTAATTAGAGAGGTGGAGGTATGCACTTGAAAGAAGAGGAAGGAAAGTCCGCCATAGTACAAAGTAAAACAAAGTACATGTGTGTGAATGAGAGGGAGGCTGGTGGAACAGTGAGGCTACAAGGAGCAGAGGTCACAAAGATTCAGGACTTCAAGTACTTGAACAAAATGGGGAATGTGGTAAAGAGGTGAAAAAGAGAGTCCAGGAAGGATGGAGTGGATGGAGAAAAGTTTCAGGAGTGATTTGTGACAAAAGTGAGGCAGAAAAGATCAAAGGAAAAGTTTACAAGACAGTGGTGAGACCAGCTATGTTGTATGGTCTGGAGACAGAGACATGGACAAGAGAAAGAACTGGAAGTGGCAGAAATGTAGATGTTGAGGTTCTCCTTAGGAGTGACAAGGATGGATACGATTACAAATGAGATAATCGGAGGTACAGCATAGGTTGAACAACTTCAGAGTCAGAGAGTCAGAGTCAGACAATCTTTATTGTAATTTGTACCACATGTGGTACATGTGATGAAACGAGATTATGTACACAGGGTCCCAGTTACATCCAACAATAAAATGTGAGAGAAGAACAGTAATAACATCTAAGATATGAACTAAGAAAAACATCAGCTAACAATACACTAATATCATAGAAAAACATCACTCCAAACAGCAGCACAAACATGAGTCTGTATGAGCAGATGGGCACTAATGAAAAACAGCAACATGAAACAGATCAGCATCAACATGATGTGATATTTTGCAGTGATTATTCTGGTTATTTGTTCATGAGTCTAGCAGCCTCAGGGTAGAAGCTGTTCCTCAGTCTAGTGGTTCTACACTTAATGCTCAACCTTTGTCCTGAGGGGAGTGGGGCAAAAAGTGTGTGTGCTGGGTGAGTGGGTTGAACTTTGAGATAAAGTTAGATAGGCCTGATGACATACCAGTTGGACATGTCCAAAGGAGGGACAGTGGGTATTTTGGTAAATGAATGTTAGAAATGCAGCTGCCAGGAAGAAGACCAAAGAGGAGATAGATGGATGCAGTTAGAGAGGACATGAAGGTACAGTAGTTGGAGTGAGGACAGAGGATGCAGAGGACAGAGATGGAGGAAGATGACTCACTGTGGCGACCCCTGAAGAGGGAAAAGCCAAACAAGAAAGAAGAAGGTTACATCTCCATCACATCCCAACATGAGATACAGTATAAGAGCAAATACTGTAATCTTAAATAAGCTTATCTTCGTTTAAAAGTCTGACAAATGTGAGTCTGGTTTGATAAGGGTGATGAGATTTGTAACTTTTTTTCTTTGTTTTGTTTTACAAAAGATTACTGGTATTTACAAAATTGTTTTTGTCTCTCCCCCCACACACACACCCACCCACATACTGTACTTTTTTGAGATAGTAAAGTGATACAAAACACACAAAGAAGACAAAGTTGAGACATGATTAGTGGCAAATGATCTAACCAACCATGCTTTCTCCTGCTTACATCAGGCCATTACCAACCTGCTGTGATAACTCAGCTTTGAATTGCAAATCTAACTCATTAAACAGAGCTCTATGACCTGTGAGTGCATTTAAAGGTCCACTGACATGATTTTTTTACTATTCATAAAATTGCTCAAAATATATATATTTTATCATTTAAATATGTTCGTTTTTGCAAACAAAATGATAAATCACTTTAATTTTGCTTTAAAAGTGATTTTAGAAAATCACTACAAAGTCCACTACAAGATGGCCGCGCTCAGTGCAGCCGCAGCTTCACGAGTTCCCGGATCATCTCTAGTTTTTAGTAATTTTAAAAGTGTTTTTGTACCTGACTCTGCGCGTGTTTTGCGGGTGAATTACAGCCGAACTGATCTGTTAAGAATTGGAGCGGATTTACCACAGGGCACAGCTGAAATCAGCAACGAACTCAAATCAGAACTCGGAAGATTGGACCTGCTAAAAACGTCCTTCTGGAAGCAGATGCACTCCAGGGGAAAGAAAAGAAAGCGATGCTCACGAGGAAAGAAGCGGGGTTGTCGTGCAGGAATTATGACGAGAATGCGGAAAGACGCTAAAACCGGTAAACCCCCGATGCCGGCTCTTTTCCTGTCTAACGTTCGCTCACTCGACAACAAGATGGATCTACTTCGTTTGAGGGTAACCACGTCGGAGGAGATGAGAAGATGTTCCGTGCTTTGTCTTACGGAAACGTGGATTTCTGAGGAGACTCCAGACTCTGTTTACGAGCTGGACGACCGGCTCTTCTTCAGAACAGACCGGTGCTTCGAGACTACGGGGAAAACGCGAGGTGGTGGTGTTTGTATTTACGTACACAAAGATTGGTGCACGAACTGTGCTGTGATAAAAAGAGCTTGTTCAGCTGCCGTGGAGTTGATCACAATAAGATGTAGGCCGCATTATATGCCACGTGACTATTCAGTGATCGTAATCAGCGTTATTTACATAGCACCCGATGCTAATGCTAATGACGCCCAGAGAGAGATTCATGACTTGCTCACCTCGCTGCAGTGTAAATATCCTGAGGGGCTTTTCATTGTCTGCGGGGACGTCAATCACGTGGATCTCCAGGTGTCCCTCCCAGCCTTCAATAAGAACGTCTTCGCAGCCACGAGAGGAGATAAAACGCTCGACCAAGTCTTCACAAATGTAAAGGGGGCATACACGGCGAAGACACGCCCAGCGCTCGGATCTTCAGACCACGACTCTCTGATTCTGGCGCCAAGAGAACTCCCTCCACTCAGGCGCCGGAAGCCGGAACAAAGAGAAATAACAATCTGGCCTCAAGATAGTTCCCCCATGTTGAGAGACTGTTTTGAGAGGACAAACTGGTCTGTTTTCAGAGAAGCAGCCACTGATGGTAGTTCAGTGGACATGGAATTGTACGCTTCCTCAGTCCTGGGTTACATCAGTACATGCTCTGAAAATGTATCCATAAAAAAATATGTGAAATCCTACCCGAACCGGAAACCCTGGTTAAATAAAGAAGTTCACGCCTTGCTAGCAGCCAGAGACACTGCATTCAAGTCAGGAGATAAAGTGGAACTGAGAAAGAGCAGGAATGAACTGAAGGATGGCATTAAGAAGGCCAAGGCCACGTATGCACAGAGGATCGAGGGACAGTTCACCTCACAAGACCCACGGAGCATGTGGAAGGGTATTAAATGCATAACAGATTACAAAGGCAAAAACAAACAATGCCCCAGGGACCCATCTCTGCCTGATGCCCTCAATAAGTTTTATGCACGTTTTGATGATCCAAACAGACCAGCTAGCACCAGACTCACCTCATCACCAGATGAAGAGCATCTCAGGGTGTCCGCAGCAGAAGTGAGAGGCAGTCTCAGAAAGATTAATCCTCATAAAGCAACCGGACCAGACAACATCCCAGGGAAAGTTCTGAAGGAATGTGCGGACCAGCTCTGTGAGGTGCTGGCTGACATCTTCACCACCTCACTTGCACTGGAGTCAGTTCCCACCTGCCTGAAGACCGCGACCATCATCCCAGTCCCAAAGAGCTCCACAGTGACTGGTCTGAATGACTATAGACCAGTGGCCCTCACCCCGATAGTCGCTAAATGTTTTGAGAAACTGGTCATGTCCCACATCAAGACAACCGTCAACATCAACGAGGACCCTCATCAATACGCATACCGTGAGAACCGATCAACAGAGGACGCCATTTCTTCCGTGGTCCACACTGCTCTCACCCACCTGGATCAGAAGGACTCATACGTGCGTCTGCTCTTTGTGGACTTCACATCTGCCTTCAACACCATGATCCCCCAAACTCTGATAGACAAACTATCTACACTTGGACTAAGCCCCTCTATTTGTAACTGGATACTAGACTTCTTAACAGACAGACCACAGTCCGTGAAGATCCACAACTTCTCCTCCTCCACCATAACCCTCAGCACTGGCTCTCCTCAGGGATGTGTGCTGAGCCCCCTTCTGTTCACTCTGCTCACATATGATTGTACAGCCACACTTCCAGGCTGTCATATTGTTAAGTTTGCAGATGATACAGCGGTGGTGGGATGCATCACAAACAATGATGAGTCCAGCTACAGACAGGAGGTGGAACACCTGGAGAGCTGGTGCAAAGAGAATAATCTTCACATGAATGTGAAGAAGACAAAGGAGATGATTGTGGACTTCAGAAGGAACAAACACACCCATGCCCCACTGATAATAGGTGGGTCTGCAGTGGAAGTGGTCTCCAGCTACAAATACCTGGGTGTACACATGAATGATAACCTCAGCTGGAGCAACAACACCACCAGCCTGATCAAGAAAGGTCATCAGAGACTCTACTTCCTCAGACGGCTGAGACGAGCCGGTCTGAGCAGCCCAGTTCTCACCTCGTTCTACAGGTGTGCAGTGGAGAGCATCGTGTGCTCCAGCATCAACGTGTGGCATGGAGGCTGCACAGTTGAAGAAAGAAAAGCTCTGCAGAGAGTGGTGAAGGCTGCACAGAAGTCTGTTGGAGTCAGTCTCCCCACCATCACAGACATTTACACCTCTAGATGCAGGAAAAGAGCCACCTGTATCATGAAAGACCTCACTCATCCAGCACACTCACTCTTTGCCCCACTCCCCTCAGGACGGAGGTTGAGGAGCATCAAGTGTAGAACCACTAGACTGAGGAACAGCTTCTACCCTGAGGCTGTTAGACTCATGAATAAATAAAAATAAAATTAAAATAAACACTGCAAAATATCACATCATGGTGATGCTGATATGTTTTCTTGTTGCTGTGTTCATCTGTGACCATCTGTGACCATCTGCTCATACAAACTCATGTTCGTGCTGCTGTTTATTCCCACTATATTAGGCTTAGTGTATTACTAGTTGATGTTTTTCTTAGTTAGTTCTCGATGTTATTACTGTTTTTCTCTTTCATTTGTTGTTGGATGTAACTGGGACCTCGTGTACATAATCTCGTTTTCATCTCATGTACCACATGCGGTGCAAATGACAATAAAGACTCTCTGACTCTGACTCTGACTCTGATTTTGAACTTCAAGCCGTGTTTAATCATGGGAAATCCGATTACACGTGAACGCACCATCTGTGATGTCACACCGGGCAGAGCTCTGGGCTTGTCACAGTGCGCAGGTATGAGCAGCTCGACATGAAGGAAGTCTGATACAGCATCAGACCTAAATTAGATCCTGTTGTTTCTTGTTCCATCACCCAAACTATTTTCTGCTTCCCAAAATGAAGACAAATAGCTCAAATCTTCACATAGATTGCTAAATTCGTCCAGTTTTAAATTGTCCGCTATTAAAGACACCACAGCCCTCTGCCCAGTGTGACATCACATATGGTGCGTTCGAGTGTAATCGGATTTCCCATGATTAAACACGGCTTGAAGTTCAAAATCACTTTTAAAGCAAAATTAAAGTGATTTATCATTTTGTTTGCAAAAACAAACATATTTAAATGATAAAATATATATATTTTGAGCAATTTTATGAATAGTAAAAAAATCATGTCGGTGGACCTTTAATCTGTCTAATAAACCGGTGGTCATAAATTATCTGAGGCATTAATTTACATCTTTCAGCTGGCCAACAACATGGCAGCTCTTTCTACTGTATTCACATCATTAAGTTGATGTTGTTTTTGTGAATATTTATTCACTTATCTTATGGATAAGATTAGATACTGTATATGGTTGCAGTTAGAGAAGACATGGAGGTAGATGGAGTGAGGACAGAGGATGCAGAGGACAGAGAGATCGAGGAGGATGACTTGCTGCAGAGATCCCTGAAGAGGGAAAATCCGTAAGAAGAAGAAGACTTCAAACTTGTTTAAATTTACTCAGTGAGATGGATTTCTTCAAACTCGGATGGTTTTGGAGCTGATTCCAAGAATACGGGGGCAGACTAAACCAGTGTGAAAGCCTGTTGAATTGCTCTTCATATTGTTCTCATTAAAGGATGTGTTTTAAATTTATTTTAACTAATAGAAATAATCCTTTCAAACTTTTAATATTTGTGATTGTGCAATTTTCTTTCCTCTACCAGGTATGCTTCAAACTGTGGAGGACCCAGTCACTCTGGAGAAGGCAGACCAAGGTGAAGAGATGGTCTTTTATGGTTTGGATAGTGTGTACATGCAGTGTGTGTTTGCACATACATATAAACGTGTATGAACAAACACATGGTACATGCACACACATAACACCCACATTGCCACACATAGACATGGACTTCCTGTGTAGTTACGTGGACTCACTCACTCACTCACTCACTCACTCACTCAGTCTTGTGTCACATCTTCTGGTTAATGTCAGTAGAACTGATCTCGGAAGTGATTTCATTATTTTGCATGAACATAATCTTTCATTTTTGCTTTCTGCATAGTTCAAATATTGTTTTTTATTTTGTATCCAATAATTTATTTAGTCAGATACTTTATATGCAGACCTGTATATATCAATAATGCAGACCTTTCAGACAATACATTTTTTTAGCACTCAAGACAGTTTGTGCTCTCTGCAGCCTTTCACAATGCAGAAATCTCATGAATGAGTAATTTGTTGTTTGCTGTCACAAAGTGCTTAAGAGTCAAGTTTGTTTTAAAAGTTTGAAGAGAATCAAAAGTTTAATGTTTTATTTTTTTCTTCATTTTTTTCACTGAAAAAAGAATATTTTAGAAACACGTTTACACAGTTAATGTGATCTTGTTTGCATGGCAGTGATTATTGAAATGTGTTAAACTGTTCATCTCTTTTGACAGTTGAACATATTTTGTAAAGTGAGATTTTAATGTGTTTAAGAATGCCTCTCTTATATGTTTGTTGTCTATTCACTAATTTATTTGTATCAGTGCTGGTTCAGCTGGTTTTAGAGCTCCAGAATGAACTGCCCCATCACTTTGTTTTGGATGAGATACACAAACAGGTAAGGCTAACACAGTTCACACATTTACAGACACAGCAGTGCATGTCCCCAAACACATTTTACAAATGCAGGCACTGAAAGAAACACAAGGGGCCTCATGTATCAACCGTGCGCACGCACAAAAACATTGCGCACGTCACTTTCCACGCAAAGTGGCGTATGTATCAAATCTGATATGAACGGGAATATCTGCGCATCCACGTACAAATCCACGGCTGCTCCCCTGCTTGCGTACGCACGTTTCTGTGGTTATATTTCCTTTGGCGACACTTACAGGTGCCGCTGTGAAACTGAAGCCCCACAATCTGTGGTTGACTTTAAGAGCGGCTTGAAGACCTTTCTTTTCAACCGAGCATACTCTTCCTCCTCATGATTCTACTTTTGATCTGAGTTGATACTGTTGTTGATTTTAATTGTTTTATTATTTGTCTTATTGACATTCAAATATGTTGCACCTTGTAGCACTTTGAGATTTCCATTAATGAAAAGTGCGTTATAAATTGAATTCATTATTATTATTATTATTATTATTATTATTATTATTAACAGTTCAAGATGTGAAAATGATTAATATTCCCTCCAAACACACGATTAACAAGTATTACATCCACATGACGCAGTGAAATAAAGGACGCGCAACGTTGTGCCAAAAATAAATTTAACAGGAACGGATTCATTCAGCCTTACTGGAGGTTATAATAAATAGTGTAACACGCAGAGCATTTATTTAGAAACAGATATAGTTTTCCGATCTAGGATATGGCTTATCAGCCGTTTTCAGAAATAATAATTTTCCAGTTTGGCACTACTGCTGCGCTCTGGGGAGCCGTGCATCACGCGTGCATACAGAAGCAGCGGTCAAACTGTTCCACAGAGGGAGCTGCAGGTCGATCGGGACTGTGCAGTCCAGTCCACACAAAGCCGGATCATGTCCAATGGAATGGTCTCATCCATATGATTCCAAAGGCTGAGTGGTCGCGCTTGGAGCGCGCGCGCACCCTCACCGGTGTCGACACGGCAGCTGGAGGTGTTTCATTATCTGCGTTTATTGTAGATTTCTCCAAAATGACACGTGAAAGTACACCTTATATAACTTGTAGGAGAGCAAAAGCTTCACAGACAGACTGCGCACAGGGCTGCGGGGCGCGCGCTGCGTCTGGAGACTCCAACATCATGTCATGAAAAGTCTCCACCAAGACGCACAGACTCGTTTCTTCACATCATCTACATAAACAAAGATCTATGTTCTAGCAAACATCCAAGTAAGTTCCTCTGTGTTTACAGTAATAATGGTAATAAACTCGTGCGCAAAGTTAATATTTCCACACAGAATGAATGAATGAGCCGGTTCGCGCACCACAGCAGGGTGCGCGCGCACACAAATACCGACAATCACTCGTTCTTTGCATGATGAACACATTTTATTACTATTCTTACTTAGGATGTTTGTCCTCACTCATATTATATTGAATTCATTATTTTCCCGAATCTAGAAATCATTTCTGATCGCGCAGGGATCAAACAAACATGTCCTTCACACATGCAGGAAGTAATTTGCATCTGTTTAACATATGTAAATGTAGGCGTGTCAGGGGAGGTGTCTCACGTGCGCTCAGTTCCACGTCAATTGTGATGTACAAAAGGAATGTGCGTGGATTCAGGTGTACGCACAGTTTGATAAATCTGGATCTTTTTGTGCGTAGACACTTTTCTGGATTTCACCGTACGTCACTTTTCAGTAGGAAATCCACGCAGGTTTTTGATACATGAGGCCCAAGGTCTCTAAATTTTTAACAAAATTCTGCAGCCAGCATTGTCCCCAGGGGGCTGTTAGTAGACAGAGTGATTGTCTTCCTCTTGCTGCTTTAGTGTCTTCTCAGGGGAGATGATAGTGGAGTAGTATCCTTCAGCCAGTCAACAGGAGTTATTCTGATGATGACAGAAAGGTTTAACATCAGGAAAAATAGACGGGTTATGTTTTATCTCTAGAATAAATCCCTTTTAAAACTATTTAATCACAGTTCTGTTAAAGAAGTCCTTTTTATGACATGATTAGAAATCAAGAAATAAACAGACTGTTGAGTAGAATAAATTAGTTTCCATCTCATCTGCTCTAAATTTAATACTGTAATGTTGCATGCCATCATTCTTTGAAACTTCTCTGAGCACATTATATTAGATAAAGAATTTAGATGAGTGTTTTAAGCTAAAATACTTTTTTTTTAGCTTGCTGGTAATTATTTTATTGTTCAAATATTCTCCCCACTCCCAGACTCCGCATCTCACACACAGAAAAATAGTTTTAGTTCCTCGTGCTTTTCACGCCTGCTCATTTTACTCTTTTACTTCTACAGTGCTTATTATTACAGTACAAATGTCAGCTCAACAACCTGCTGGAAAAAATGCTTGGCTAAACTAAGCTGTTATAACAACAGTCTGAATGCAAAGAAAGTATACACACAGAGAGCAATACTCATTCATATGACTAATAATTTATCACAGTCGTCATCATGATTGCTTATGTTGCCTCTGCTTTATGAGTTAGGATTGTTGCCTGCTTCATTCTTTTGCTTAAAAACAACAAATTAATATTCTTGAGATAAATACTTGTGGTTAATGACAGCTTTTGTTACAGCTGTAACAAATGGAAACAATTTGATGCATTGTCTGGTGATGGCATATGTCTGGTGATGTTAGCAAGGTGTTACCCCGAGGATGTTGGATAAATAAATATCCTATTATTTATCTACTCAAATAAGCCACTCTGAGGACACGAGAAGATTTTGAACTGGTCTTTTACTTGCAAAGGCAGATGGGTCACAGAAACAAGTTACATGCTAGAGCCTCGTCAGTGAGAATCTGCAGTGAGGCAGGAAGTGTTTTTATAATCCTTATCACACAGAGGCAGGTCAAGACGACCTCAGCTTCACAGTTTACAGACTTGGAGCCGTCCTTGGTGTTATCAGGTGCGCCTACCTGCAGGCTCCTCTCTGAGAGGAAAAACAACTCTCTAACTCACATACATTCATTTAACATTAGTTAGTGACAAACATCCATAAACCTTTACAAAAATTCCTTTGACGGGACTGGTGAAAAATAAGAAAAAGACAACAGAACGACAGAAGCATTTTCTTGGAATATTTATAGTTCAATGACATTGACAATTTGAAAATCACTGCCTATTGAATGAAGAGATAACCTAGTCCTACCTAACATGGTTAAGTCAGGTCCTCTGGACGGATTCTTGTTTGTTGAACCTTGTTTGTTTTCAACAAACAAGATTCCATCCAGAGGACCTGACTTAACCTTGTTGATTTTTCTACCTGGATTATTGAGCATGCATCAGGACAACCTAGTTCTTCTATGAATAAAACAGAGTTGCTGCAATTACCTTTAGTTAAATTGAATCAAGTGGCACTGCTGCAGCAGAAACTCTAGAATAAGTTAATGAAAAATAGTTATTGCTGACGCAAAGTACAAATGTTTTTGAGCTGGCAGCACATCTCAGTCTCAATTTATAATTAATTATAATATAAGATTAAATTTCTTTCCTCGTCTTCTGGTCAGCTATTGCTACTTAAATTAAACTATTTTAAAAAACTAAGATGAAACTTACATGTCAAGCCATTTAAAAAATATCTGTGTTGAAAATAATGATCAGTTTCTGTAAAACACTGTTATACTGAAAACGTATGTACAGCCAACTTTTCTAAAATGTGTCCATGCTCACTTCTTCCAGAGAGGTTTTTGACCTTGTTACAAATGTAATATTGTTGCATCTTTTTTTTCCTTCTGTTTAGCTGAGTGATCAGCTCAATGTGAAGCGTTTCCGACCTACATTCAACTTCCTGGGGAACCTTTTGAAAACGGTCCCTAACGTGGCACACAGCCTCACGACACAGTACGGTGAGACCCTATAACTCAGTCAAACTTGACATCTAAACTGTCTCAGATTTAAAGATTAAACTTTGTACTGTTGTAGTTTTTAAATAGCACTTAGACTTCACCATCCATATGAGTAAGGAAGCATTTTTAAACACAGTTTTGGAGAAGAAGAAAAAAATCTGTGTAATTGTTGCTTTGTATAAAAAGTAAAAATGATAATTATGTTATTTAAATAATTTTGCTTTGCTTATTTTTCTCAACTCTGGACAAAACTGGATATGGGCTTTAACCTTAGTGATGACAGTCAGCAAGGATAAATTTGTTTTTATGAAAAACTGTTACCATCTTGATAATTAGAGTAATTAAATTGAGTACCAACAAGCCAACCTTATTTGTTAGTAAAGACAGAAATATCCCTTTTAGGATGTGGAGTACAGTAGTCCCTCACTACTTCGCAGTTTGTTTTTCATGTCCTCGCTCTATTGCGATTTTTCGAAGTAAGATTGGACATGACACACAATTGGCTGATGGATGGATGAGCCGCATGATCGGCACAGAATTTTTATTTAAAATAAATTATTTAAAATTATGTAGCACCTGCATCTCTGTGCAGCCCACACTGTAGGATAAGCTTTCTCCTGCAGCTGAACAGCTGATCTCCGTGTAGAACGGAGAAGTGGGCATGGCTGAGATCGCTTGCAGGTGGCCGAGAGCTGAGTTCATGACAGTCTGTCCTCTTTTAGAGCGTTTAGAGTTTAGAAACATTGTTTAGAATATTGCAAGCAGTCACACCTGTCGCCACCCTCATCTGCCCCACTCTGGGCCCTTGAGCAAGGTCCTTAACCCACACTATCTGCTCCCCCGGGAACCTTATAGCAGCTCTCTGCTCCACACAGAGGGCTGTGGTAGCTCGGTGGTCTGTGGTTGTGTCAGGAAGGACATCCGGCGTAAAAACAATTGCCAATAATCAGATTAATCACAATGCTTATCGGTGACTTTGTATGCTTGAAATGTAAATACAGTATGACGGTTTTCAATAAAATGTTGAAGAAAACGTTTTATTGTCTCAAACCAGTTTTCCATACTCTGCAAGGTTTAAATAAGTAATTTTGTTTCAAACAATGTTAAATGTCTCATTGTCATGTATGTGATGAAAACATGTAAACAATAGAGTAAGCCCACAATATCAATAACTTTTAGACCAAAATATACCGGTATATACATATATAGAAATACTTTTTTTTTCTGCATTTCAAATGAATGTAAAGTCCACTTGTGTAACATGATCAGCGGCCACACACACACACACACATACACACACACACACACACACACACACACACACACACACACACACACACACACATTATGGAGCGCCCGGCCGAATACGGGTCGGCTGAGCTTCAGGTTCAGGTTAGAAATGACAGCTCTACCGGCGCAGGGTAGAGTCTTTTATAGGTCAAAATAGGTAATGTGATTAATCGGCATTATGTAATTTTAATGCATTAATCTGTTTACATTAAAGGTTCAGTCTGCAGTTTCTGTAGAACAGCAGCACTTAGAAAAAATTTCAACAAGCAAAGCATTCTGATCCCTCCCCCTCAGAGCCATATATGGCTCTGCCCCCTTGTGGTCTGTTGAAATTTGAATTCAAGCTCTGTTTTTATTGGCTGATTCAAATTCAAGCTCGGTTTTTATTGGCTGGTTACAAACTTTGTTTTTATTGGCTGGAAAATGGCGGGTCACTTTTTCTTTTTAGAAATGCTTATTTACCACCTGGAGAAGCAAGGGGACAATATTTTTTTTAAGTTTTTTCAGAGATTACCTCTCTAACATCAATCTAGTGACAGAGTGAAGAAATATGTTAAAATATATATTGTTTGAAAAGTTACAGACTACATTACAATCTTACATACCCCAGCTTTAAATATTAATGAAATCAGCTCGCGCTGAGGTTGTTGTTTGAATGAGTCCCGCCCCTGCTGCAAAAAACAAATCAAATGTGAGCAGTACATGACGTCAAACTGGGTCCGTGGGGCTCGGCCCGATAAGAACCACGGTGGAGATGGTTCCAAAACAAGGGCGGATCCCGGGCGGAAAAGGAAAATGCGAACACGCCGAACCCGGGTTAGAAGCAGGGTGGAGCCGGGGAGAGCCGTGCAGTGCAAAAACGGCTAGAGACACCATTGACATCTGGGAAGGGCTGGGAGTCGAACCGTGACTTTCTGGTTCCAAGTCAGCTGCCCTTCCTCTACCCCATTTCGGCACCGCTTATGGGATCAGGTCCAGACCAGGTTAGCCTGTTCTGGATTTATTAAGACTGATCCTTAGTCTGTTCTGGATTAACTAAACCTGATCCTTAGCTTGTTCTAGATTAATTAAACCTGATCCTTAGCTTGTTCTAGATTAATTAAACCTGATCCTTAGCCTGTTCTGGATTAATTAAGCCTGATCCTTAGCCTGTTCTGGATTAATTAAGCCTGATCCTTAGCCTGTTCTGGATTAACTAAGCCTGATCCTTAGCCAGGTCTGGATTAGTTAAACCTGATCATTAGCCTGGTCTGGATTAACTAAACCTGATTATTAGCCTGGTCTGGGTTAACTAAACCTGATTATTAGCCTGGTCTGGATTAACTAAACCTGATTATTAGCCTGGTCTGGATTAACTAAACCTGATCCTTAAACTGGTAAATTAACTAAACCTGATCATTAGCCTGGTCTGGATTAACTAAACCTGATCATTAGCCTGGTCTGGATTAATTAAACCTGATCCTTAAACTGGTCTAGATTAACTAAACCTGATCCTTCAACAGGTCTAGATTAAATAAACCTGATCCTTAAACAGATCTGGATTAACTAAACCTGATCCTGGTCTGGATTAACTAAGCCTGATCCTTAGCCTGGTCTGGATGAACTAAACCTGGTCTGGATTAACTATCAACTGTTTGTTCCTGATGATTTGCATTTGAATAAACATAAACTCTAAACTGTTCCAGAGATGGTTCTCAATCCTACCATACCATACCATACCATTTTATTTATAAAGCACTTTAAACAGGAACAAGTCCACCAAAGTGCTGGACAAACAAACACGCAACAGGCAACACATACAATGAAGTACAACACGAAAAACATAAAAACATTGCAGATCATAAATCAAACGATCCAGTACACATCAGCTGGCATTGAAAGCGATGGAGTAGTAGTGAGTTTTTAACCGGGATTTGAAAACCGAGAGGGAGGGGGCCTGTTTGATGAGCAGCGGTAACTCGTTCCAGAGTCTTGGGCCTGCTACAGAGAACGCTCTGTCACCCCTGCGCTTAAGGCGAGTTTCTGGAACTATTAAGAGTACCTGATCCTCTGACCTCAAAGCACGTGGAGGAACATATGGGTGTATCAGATCCGAGAGATAGGCGGGGGCGAGACTGTTCAGCGATTTGTAGACATACATGAGAATTTTGAATTGGATTCGAAGATGAACCGGTAGCCAGTGAAGGGAGGCCAAGACTGGTGTAATGTGCTCTCTTTTGCGTGTGCTGGTTAAAAATCGGGCAGCTGCGTTCTGAACCAGTTGTAATCGTGCAATGGTGGCTTGACTGACGCCAAACAGAAGTGAATTGCAGTAATCAAGCCTAGATGTAATGAATGCGTGAATCACTGTCTCCAGGTGCTTTTTGGATAATATGGGCTTCAGCTTAGACAGACGCCTCAGCTGGAAAAAACAGGATTTGACGATCATGTTTACATGACTGTTGAGTTTCATGGAAGGATCCATTATCACTCCCAGATTTTTGACTTTTTGTTTTTCGGACAGGGGTAGAGCAGACAGGTCAATGCAGTGGTTTGAGGTTGTGTCATTGGGAAGGAACAATATGGCTTCAGACTTCTTATCATTGAAGCTTAAGAAATTTAAAGCCATCCAGTCCCTGATGTCAGCCAGGCAGTCGAGCAGAGGTTGAATAGAGCCTGTACCATTTTGTCTTAGGGGGAAGTAGATTTGACAGTCATCAGCGTAGAAGTGGAAAGGTATATTGTGTTTCCGGAAAATAGCACCGAGTGGCAGCAGGTATAAGGAGAACAAGAGAGGACCCAGGATGGACCCCTGCGGAACCCCCCATTTAAGAGCCGCCACTGCAGAAGTAAAATCATTGATGGACACACAAAAAGACCTGTCAGAGAGGTAGGATCTGAACCAGTTTAGGGCTGATCCTGAGATGCCCACCCACTGCTCCAACCTAGCAATGAGGATCTCATGGTCGATGGTGTCGAAAGCGGATGTGAGGTCCAATAGGACAAGCAGCACAGAGTCACCAGTATCTGTGGATAGAAAGATGTCGTTAAAAACCTTCAGTAGGGCAGTCTCAGTGCTGTGGAGGGATTTGAAGCCAGACTGGAATAGCTCGGGGATAGCGTGATCCTCCAGGAAGCACTTTAGTTGGGACTCAACTATTTTCTCTAGAAGTTTAGAAACAAATGGGAGTCTGGAGACAGGCCTGAAATTGGATAATACTGACGGGTCGAGGTTTGGTTTTTTCAGGAGGGGTTGAACAGCAGCATGTTTTAATGATTTTGGCACCACACCCGAGGATAGACTGCTATTAACAATAGAGAGAATGGAGGGACCTAGAGTGTGAAAAACCTCCTTTAGAAGCCGAGGGGGGACCACATCGAAGGGGGAGCCAGATGGTTTCAGGCTACACATGACCTGCTCTAGAGAGGACAGAGAGACTGGTTCAAAATGGTCAAACACAGCAACAGATTGAGGTGGGATGGATGGATCGTGAGATGGAGGAGAAATGAGAGCCCTGGTGGTTGCGATTTTATCTAAAAAGAAATGTTGGAAGTTCTCGCACAGCTCAGTCGAGGCTTCCATGGGTGATTGTTCAGTGAGGTGGAGAACAGAGTTTAGGGTGGAGAACAAAACTCGAGGGTTACGAGAATTTGCAGCAATGATATCAGAGAAGTATTGTGATTTAGCAGTTTTCACTGCTTTCTGATATCGGCGCCAGCTCTCTTTTACCATCTCAAAAGAGACCTGCAGACTGTCTTTTTTCCACTTCCTCTCCACCTTTCGGCATTGCTGCCTCGCAGCTCTGGTAGTGTCATTCAGCCACGGTTCGGCCCTGAGTTTTGG
>JBBPBX010012153.1:28949-54585 GCA_038048925.1 Garcialebias charrua | reverse complement strand
GACACCGCTCCTCGTTTTTAAATTTTTAAAAATCTTTTAAAACTTTTTAACATATCCACCTTATTCTGCAAGAGCGTATGTGGACTGCCATGACAGACCGGTACCGCCCTCCCGGTTGTATCCTTCCGGTGGAAGTCAGCTACCGGTGTTTTTGCTGAGAAATGCATGCCTGCACACCAGTTAATTTTCTCTAGTTTTTTTTTTTTTTGCTGGGTTAGAGGGCGTTACAGTCAGGTATATGTTTGAGCAAAGCGTTGTTCTCACTTAATCCCAAAAATAATGAAACATGAACGATCTACAGTATCTCCATCGGAGTAGCTCACCGCAGCTCCTTCTCCAGCTAGGATCTGCGGTCGAAGACGTAGCGCTCCGATCAACTTTAGTTCAGTAAACAAAATATTCTATATAAATCATTTTGTGAAACAATGTGTAACAGTGGGTATGTATACTGCAGATGTAGTACCTTCCCAAAGCACACGAGGGCGCCTCCTTTATTTTATATGTCATGACTCACCGCAGAAGTCAGCAGAGAGTAGCTGAGAGCTGGGAGCTGGACTGTGTGTACACATGTTGCTAATGCTAAGCTAGCTCTCCTCCTACACACCACCATCTCGTTACAAGTGGCGCCCAAACCTCTCCTTTGGACCTCGGATAAATTCTTCTGGACCTCACCAGGATTTTGTCTCTCTCATAAAGTGTTGGTGAGATACAAAGTGCTTTAACCTTTTTTGGACACGTGGACGAGTCTTTTTTGGCCAGTACCGTATCGGCCCGTGTGGGACCTGGCTAATTCCTGGACCAGCCGTGACTACAACGTGTGCCGAGCGAGGACATGTGAAGTCCCCATTCTGCCCGCACTTCTTCAGAACCAACCAATGCAAATTCAGCAGCACTGAGCCCAGCATGACCACTCACTCCCCCTGATTTGAAGGGACAGATGAATGATAATGATGTTGCCCCAGCCAAACATCGTGCCAGGTAGTGGAACAGGTTCAGAGGGAGGGAGGACATTTCATCAAGGCTGCCCTCCGGACGCTAATTAGTCTCATCCACAATCACCTCCAGCTCAAGAGAGCCTGTTCTTAATTGTTTTTCACACTGACAAGAAGGTGATTTGTTTGATTTGTTTTGTTTACATGTTATTGCACTCCTGTTATTTGTGCTGCACAAAAGTGTCATTCATTCTGCATGACCTGTTTATTTGAAGTTCATGTTAAATTGTTTTTAAAAAAATCCCACTGTACTTATATTTTATTTGCTTTTTATGAAGGTATCTTTATTTGAGTCTACCAATCTTGCTTGTGATCTATAGATTGCTGCTAAGTGATGATTATTTTATTTTCTGTTCATGCGGCTGAGGACAGCCTTTTCTTTCCTGGGGGGACTATGTAACAGTCGGTATGTGTACTGCAGTTGTAGTACCTTCCCAAAGCACATGAGGGTGCCTCCTTTATTTTATATGTCATGAATCACCACAGAAGTCAGCAGAGAGTACTGGTAGCTGGGAGCTGGACTGTGTGTACACGTTAGCTGCCCTGCTCAACTTCAGTAACGAAGTGGTGATGGATATACAGACTATCTTCTAAATATTCATGTATGAATATTAGACTTAGCGCCATGGAAACCTGGCATTGTATGGTTTTTCTAAGCAATGTGATAATAATAATAATAATAATGAATTCCATTTATAATGCACTTTTCATTAATAAAAATCTCAAAGTGCTACAAAGTGTAACAAAGCAAAGATCAAAATAAAACAAGTGATAAAATCAAATAAAATCAATAATAATATCGACTAAGATCAAAGATAAAATCATGTGGATGCAGATTAGGCTTGCTTAAAAAAAAAAAAAAGTGATAAAATCAAGTAAAATCAATAATGATATCAGCTAAGATCAAAGATAAAATCATGTGGAGGCAGAATAGGCTTGCTTAAAAAGAAAGGTCTTTATGCTGCTTTTAAAGTCAACCAGTGACTGTGGAGCTCTCAGGTCGTCAGGGAGGGAGTTCCACAGGCGGGGGGCAGCCACACAGAATGCTCGGTCTCCCATGGTCCTCAATTTGGTCCGAGGAATATGAAGGAAATTACTGTTCTGTGATCGTAGAGACCGGGTGGATGAATATGGTGCAAGAATGTCCTTTAGATAGTCAGGTGAAGTGCCGTGCAAGCATTGATGGGTAATGAGAGCAGTTTTGTACTGAATTCTGTAGGTGACAGGAAGCCAATGGAGGTTATGGAGAATGGGTGTAATATGTTCAAATTTACGAACTCTCAACAGAATCCTTGCTGCACTGTTTTGAATGTATTGAAGTTTCTGAAGGTTTTTGCCAGGGATACCAATAAACAGGGAGTTGCAGTAGTCGAGCCTGGAGGAGACAAAGGCATGGACGAGTTTCTCAGCATCAGAAAAAGTCAGAGATGGGCGAAGTCTGGAGATGTTTCGAAGATGGAAGAAGCAGGTTTTAAACAGATGCTTAATGTGATTTTCAAATGTAAGATGAGAGTCCATTTTTATTCCAAGATTTGTAACAGAGGTGGAGAGGGTGATAAAAGTACCAGTGGGAACCAACATTCTTTTGCTCTTTTCCAAGCTACGCCGGAGCACATGTTGCTAATGCTAAGCTAGCTCTCCTCCTACACACCACCATCTCGTTACAAATGTCAGAACAATGTTAGAGTAGAACCGTCTGTGTGTAGTAGCTGTTTTTTTTCACGATTTAGCGTCTTTACTGCTGTGGTTAGCTTAGCATGTCACTACTTTACATGCTAACTTCCACACAGTAACACTAACAACAAAGTGCTGGTTCTTGTCCACGTTTAGCCTGGACTTTTTTTGGCTGTATGTGATTTTAGTTAAACTGTTATTTAGCTGGTTGGATATGATTGAGACAGTTTACACATCTTTTTTCCAAGATAGACCGGGTCAACAATGACAGCAGCTCTCAAAACATGACCCGTCATTAAACCAAAGTTATTAAAGCACACTTAAAATAATGATGTGAATAAAATAATAGAAAAGTGCACATGAAGCTACATTTGTACTAAAATGTGAGTAAATAAAGCATTTACTTAACAAATCTGTCATTAAATAATATAAATACATGTGTGTACTGTATAACACACACATATTTATATTATTTAATGACAGATTTGTTAACGGAGCATGTGGAAGGGTATTAAATGCATAACAGATTACAAAGGCAAGAACAAACAATGTCCCAAGGACCCATCTCTGCCTGATGCCCTCAATAAGTTTTATGCACGTTTTGAAGATCCAAACAGACCAGCTAGCACCAGACTCACCTCATCACCAGATGAAGAGCATCTCAGAGTGACCGCAGCAGAAGTGAGAGGCAGTCTCAGAAAGATTAATCCTCATAAAGCAACCGGACCAGACAACATCCCAGGGAAAGTTCTGAAGGAATGTGCGGACCAGCTCTGTGAGGTGCTGGCTGACATCTTCACCACCTCACTTGCACTGGAGTCAGTTCCCACCTGCCTGAAGACCGCGACCATCATCCCAGTCCCAAAGAGCTCCACAGTGACTGGTCTGAATGACTATAGACCGGTGGCCCTCACCCCGATAGTCGCTAAATGTTTTGAGAAACTGGTCATGTCCCACATCAAGACAACCGTCAACATCAACGAGGACCCTCATCAATATGCATACCGCGAGAACCGATCAACAGAGGACGCCATCTCCTCTGTGGTCCACACTGCTCTCACCCACCTGGATCAGAAGGACTCATACGTGCGTCTGCTCTTTGTGGACTTCACATCTGCCTTCAACACCATGATCCCCCAAACTCTGATAGACAAACTATCTACACTTGGACTAAGCCCCTCCATTTGTAACTGGGTACTAGACTTCTTAACAGACAGACCACAGTCCGTGAAGATCCACAACTTCTCCTCCTCCACCATAACCCTCAGCACTGGCTCTCCTCAAGGATGTGTGCTGAGCCCCCTTCTGTTCACTCTGCTCACATATGATTGTACAGCCACACTCCATCCATCCATCCATCCATCCATCCATCTTCTTCCGCTTATCCGGGGTCGGGTCGCGGGGGTAGCAGCCTAAGTAGGGAGGCCCAGACTTCCCTCTCCCCAGCCACTTGGAGCAGCTCCTCCGGGGGAATCCCAAGGCGTTCCCAGGCCAGCCGAGAAACATAGTCCCTCCAGCGCGTCCTGGGTCTTCCTCTGGGTCTCCTCCCGGTGGGACGTGCCCGGAACACCTCACCAGGGAGGCGTCCAGGAGGCATCCTAACCAGATGCCCGAGCCACCTCAACTGGCTCCTCTCGATGTGGAGAAGCAGCGGCTCTACTCCGAGTCCCTCCCGGATGACTGAGCTTCTCACCCTATCTCTAAGGGAGAGTCCAGCCACCCTGCGGAGAAAACTCATTTCAGCCGCTTGTATCCGAGATCTTGTTCTTTCGGTCATAACCCAAAGCTCATGACCATAGATGAGGGTGGGAACGTAGATCGATCGGTAAATTGAGAGCTTTGCCTTTTGACTCAGCTCTCTCTTCACCACGACAGACCGGTACAGCGCCCGCTTCACTGCGGACGCTGCACCTATCCGCCTATCGATCTCACGCTCCAGTTTTCCCTCATTCGTGAACAAGATCCCGAGATACTTAAACTCCTCCACTTGGGGCAGGACCTCCTCCCCGACCCGGAGAGGGCATGCTACCCTTTTCCGGCTCAAGACCATGGCCTCGGATTTGGAGGAACTGATCCTCATCCCGGCCGCATCACACTCGGCTGCAAACCGCTCCAGTGAAAGTTGTAAATCACGAACTGATGAAGCCAGTAGGACCACATCATCTGCAAAAAACAGAGAAGCGATTCTAAGGTCACCAAAACGGATCCTCTCAACACCTTGGCTGCGCCTAGAAATTCTGTCCATAAAAGTTATGAACAGAATCGGTGACAAAGGGCAACCTTGGCGGAGTCCAACTCTCACCGGAAACGAGCCTGACTTACTGCCGGCAATGCGGACCAAGCTCTGACACCGGTCGTACAGGGACCTAACAGCCCTTATCAAAGGGCCTGGTACCCCATACTCCCGGAGTACCCCCCACAGAACCCCCCGAGGGACGCGGTCGAATGCCTTCTCCAAGTCCACAAAACACATGTAAACTGGTTGGGCAAACTCCCACGCACCCTCCAGGACCCTGCTGAGGGTGTAGAGCTGGTCCAGTGTTCCACGACCAGGACGAAAACCACACTGCTCCTCCTGAATCCGAGGTTCGACTATCCGACGGACGGATGCCACACATCCAGGCTGTCATATTGTTAAGTTTGCAGATGATACAGCTGGTGGTGGGATGCATCACAAACAATGATGAGTCCAGCTACAGACAGGAGGTGGAACACCTGGAGAGCTGGTGCAAAGAGAATAATCTTCACATGAATGTGAAGAAGACAAAGGAGATGATTGTGGACTTCAGAAGGAACAAACACACCCACGCCCCACTGAAAATAGGTGGGTCTGCAGTGGAAGTGGTCTCCAGCTACAAATACTTGGGTGTACACTTGAATGATAACCTCAGCTGGAGCAACAACACCACCAGCCTGATCAAGAAAGGTCATCAGAGACTCTACTTCCTCAGACGACTGAGACGAGCTGGTCTGAGCAGCCCAGTCCTCACCTCCTTCTACAGGTGTGCAGTGGAAAGCGTCCTGTGCTCCAGCATCAATGTGTGGCATGGAGGCTGCACAGTTGCAGAGAGGAAAGAAAAGTCGTTTTTTTGTGTCATGTTGCGCCAGTAGCTGCTCAAATTGACTGACAGCGACGAGCTGTTTGGAACAATTGAGAGCTGCATGAACCACGTGACCGCCTGTCGGCGACTTCAAAGAGTGTTGCAACTCTCTCTCTCTAGGGCTCTGATGAAGAAGAGCAGAGGTCCATGCAGCAGGAGACGCTGGGGTCCATGATGAAGAAGCAGCAGACCTGATGAAGAAGAAGCAGCAGCAGACGCAGAAGAAGCTGAGCAGAGGTCTGCAGCAGCAGCAGAGTGAGAGGAGCCATAGAGCCGTATGTTGAAGTCGTATGAGTAAGGGCGGTCCTAGCCTATTTGGCACCCTGGGCGAGCAACCCCAACCCGTCCCCCCTCCCCCCGCTAGGTTGCCAGTGGGGGTCATCTCCCAGAAAATTTTGAATAAAATAGATGCCATTTCCTGCATTCTGGTGTATTTTAATGGGTTGTTCAACATCTAGTTTCACCTACATATATAAACTATTCAATAAGTATTTTAGAGTTAATGGCAGAACAAGAAGTAGCCTGAGACAAACATGTAGCATTAACACATTATGAACATTATTCAAGAATTGTTTCTATAAGAACATTATCAAATATTTTATATGAACAGTAAGATACTAGCAATAACAGCATTGTAAGAGGTGGACAGTTGAACATGGAGGCCTCCACCTCTGTTTATTGATGGACGGTTTCTTTTCACAAAGATGGCCTCCTTTACTCCTCTCTCAAACCATCATTCCTCTCTATCAAGGAGGAAAGATGACTGAGTTTGTCACAGCTCCTCAGACTGAAGAAGTTTTTTTGATACAAAGAAGAATCTGTCCAGAGAACTACATTTATTGAGCCTGCATCAGAACAATTATCAGTAAAGATTTAGTACATTCAACCTTTATTTATACAGGCTATCCTCGTTGAGCCACGGGGACTCATTTACAAGAGGGACCTGTTTCACTCACACCCAGGGTCAATTTAGAGTTACCAATCAGCCTAACATGCATGTTTTTGGACTGTGGGAGGAAACCGGAGCACCCGGAGAAAACCCACGCATGCACGGAGAGAACATGCAAACTCCACCCAGAAAGGCCCCCGGACCGGGATTTGAACCGGGGACCTGTTCGCTGAGAGGCAGCAGCTCTACCAGTTGTGTCACCGTGCTTTAGTACATTTGATATGGAAAACACATTTTGACTTAAGCAATTAATATATATTTCAATGGTAAAATATGCAGGCTTATTTCATATTACGTTCATACTATTCCCTTTCATTGCAGGCTTCATGTATTTATTATCTTACTTTTAATGATAAAAATATAATGAGTCACTACTGTTGTTTAGAAAGTGTTTATATTGGAGCTAATACTTGTTTGTTCACACACAGTTAGAACAGCTCACCTGTTCCTTCATACTGACAGGAACAATCCCCTCATCACTCTCTGCTCCTGACACTAAATCACATTTTAAAATTGTCATAACTCAACACAAATGTCCTCTTTTTACAAAGACTTATGATCAATTCATGCCAGTTTCATTAAAGGGTTATCTAACATCTCAGGGCACTTTTCATATAGAGCAGGTCTTCACCAGACTCATATAATATTATGGAAATTATTCAATATGTTATGTCACAATGCGACACACAACAAAATTAATTGACTTGATAGAACAGTGTTTTGCAGCAAAATTCAACATCATCATGTCTCACCTGTTTCATCGTCCTGATTTACAAACTACAGCTGTGAATGAAACATGTGACAATGTTTGTACATTTAGCTGCGTCTGTTTCCAGAATCTTTTTTTTTCATCCTTCTCTTCTCTGCACCACACTCGAGAAGGTCCTCACTGCAGCCTGCAGAACGGGGCGGAGTCGGACCACTGTCAGTCCCGGAAGTGGTGCTATTGCACTCCGGAAATGAAGGGGGCGCTAGTAGCGCTTTTTCCTGTACAAGCCGTGTTAATTTAATAATAATAATGCATTGTATTTGACACCGCCTTTAAAAACACCCAAGGACACCTTGCAACATCATAAACACAAATGAAACTGTAAAGATATGAGTATAAGACATGTTTTGTCACGTGATATGTATGTCACGTGGTATGTCCCTTAAAATAACTTTCTTTTTTAATGTTAAAACTACATTAGTAATAAACAACTTAAAACAAGCAACAACAAATAATTATTATGTAGATTTATTTATCTGTTCTCACCGTCACCCGATCGGCTTAAAAAATTAATGAAAATTCCACACGGTATGGAGCAACTAGGGATCGAACCCAGGTCTTTCGGATCACAAGCCAGCACTTCTACCTCTGCACCATCCTGGCATGTGAACATTCAGAATTGTCAAACATGCGAATTTATCCTTAGAGTGGGTTTGCAAGTTGGACCAAGGGCAGATCATTTGTCTATCGCAGAGTCAGAAAACATGTAGTACAACCAAACATTTTAAGAACGCTGGAGTTCAATTAATAGATTTTGATGTAGCGAAAAGTATTCTTAAAATGAATAAGTTAAAATATACAATATAACTAGTGGCATTGCTTGTTTTAAGTTGTTTATTACTAATGTAATTTTAACATTCAAAAATAAAGTTTATTTTAAGGGACATACCACGTGACATACATATCACGTGACATAACATGTCTTGTACTCATACCTTTACTGTTTCATTTGTGTTTATGATGTTGCAAGGTGTCCTTGGATGTTTTGAAAGGCGGTGTCAAATACAATGCATTATTATTATTATTAAATTAACAGGGCTGGTACAGGAAAAAGTGCTGCTAGCGCCCCCTTCATTTCCGGAGTGCAATAGCACCACTTCCGGGACTGACAGTGGTCCGACTCCGCCCCGTTCTGCAGGCTGCAGCGAGGTGTACTTGCCACACTCCACTGACCGCATTCACGTGTCACGTAACAAAATTGAAACTGAAAGTGGAGAAGAGGCACCCCCGCAGCTGCTGCTGATAAACTCAGCATGATGTCTATGAAACTGAGGACATGAATAAATGAAGGGCGGGGCGGCCCAGGAGCAGCGTGGTAGTGGTGTTCTGTGTTATATGTTGTTAAAAACAAAAGTTGAAAAAGATCAAAATAAAAATAAACGAGGGGCAGCGTCTCTTCTTCTTTACCGCCCCCTGTTGGAGGCCGCCCTGGGCTGCTGCCCTGGTAGCCCATAAGGGAACGCCTCTGCATATGAGGATGCCGTATGTTGGAACCGTGAGAAGAAGTCCGAGTGAAATGTTGAAACCGTCCAATGAGAGCCAAAGCTGAAGAAAGCTGAATGAAACCGTATGATGAAGCCGATGTTGTAAGCAGTGAGAAGGGAGCCGAAGAAGAACCGAATGATGAACCGTTGTGAGAAGAAGAAGCTGAGACCTGCTGACGTTTTCTGACCGGAGCTGTGAGTGACCTGCTGGTGGAGTTTGCCTTTGTTTAAAATCATCCAGAGGCTGGACTCGAGAGGTCTGACTTTTTCTTTATTTACTTTTTTTGAGGACACAAGGATGCAGAAAGTCTAAAATAAACTCTTTTTTTAACCATCTTTTCTGTGTCTTGTGTCCCTTTATGTTGCGTGCCTTCGGGTCGTAACAGAATAGTTTATATATGTAGGTAAAACTAGATGTCGAACAATGCATAAAAATGCACCAGAATGTAGGAAATGGCATCTATTTTATTCAAAATTTTCTGGGAGATGACCCCCCACTAGCAACCTTGCCTGTGGGCGGGGGGGTTGTTGAGCCGTCGGGGTTGCTCGCCCAGGGCGCCAAATAGACTAGGACCGCCACTGGTGTTGACCATTTTTGATGTTCCCTGGACATGTTGCTAATCCAGGTAAAAAACAAAATGAAGGTTCCAGGTGAGAACTAGTCCTCATTTACAATAAAATGGCTGCACAGACCAGTTCTTGCTCAAGCAGTTTATAAATCTCAGGTGAAGCGTACACGTTCTGCTCAGGTGTGAGCTAGAACCAAAAGAGGCAGAACAGAACTCCGCTGGGCTGAAAGAGAGCACAATGCATGTGCATTATGAACATGTCCCTCATGTCATGACTGCTAGATACGTACCAGTGACTCCTGTGAACCGAAAAGGAAGAAGTGGGTAGAAGATAACGGATGGATTGATGGCAATAACTCACTTAGGCCCCTTTCATAAGTCAGATCCGTGCAATTCCCGCACAGACCAGTCCGGCTTTAATCCCCATCGGGTCATTCATAAAACAAAGTTGAATCCGGCCACGGCCCGCCCTCAATGGAGCATTCACAAAACGATTGGCAGTGCGGCTTGAAAAGAGGCGTGGTGAAAATCTGCAGCGCAGAAGACGTGGTGTCTGCATGTTTAACGTGGGACCGCAGAGGTGTCTGTAAACAAACATGGCGACGCTAGCGAACATCGTTGTGCTTATCCGAATGCTTTTGTTAATAAATGCCAAGATGCAGCATTTATTTGCGTGAAGACCGACAAAATCACATGCAAGCTTCGACACAGCATTGCACACATTGAGACAACACCGAAGGGAAAGACGGCATATTGTTTATTTGGACTACAACTGGGCTGAACGACGTGTATGGAGGATGGAGCGACCCCACTGGACACTGCCACAGTGTCCAGTGTGTGCATGTCAGTACATCTGGTGACCGTGGCGATCAAGAAAGCGCTTTTGAAACGTACCATCAGTCTGCCAAGTGGGGAACGTTTGTGCAACGTCATAAATGGATTTAATCTTCGAGGATACCCTATGTGCGCAGGTGCCATTGATGGCACACATATTCCCATCATCGCTCCCTGCCAGTCTCCTGGTGCCTATTTCAACCGCAAAGGTTACTACTCCATTGTTCTTCAAGCTGTTGTTGACCACAACTGCCGGTAATGTGTAATCTAAGTTGTGTTTGTTCATATATTAATATTTAATCAAAAAGTGTTGCTAAACATGTACTTCCCACAGCTTAAACAGGTCACTGTTTTTTAACAAGCACTTTTTGTTACTTCAGTTTCACAGACATCTACGTTGGCTGGCCTGGTAGTACCCATGATGCCCATGTTTTGGCCAACTCTGACATAATTCCACAAAGCCGAGAGCCAAGATGGATTTCTTTTCCCCCGTGATGTAAGTACACCACTGCAAATGCTTTGCTAACAGAAGTAATTCATTTAGGTGCATTACTTTGTATTTTACAAATATTTCAATGTAAAGTAATGTTATGTAATGAATGTTGATGCGCTTTAGTATTGTACAGTGAGGTTTAGCTGATTATCTGGTGCATATGTTGTATGTCTGCTTAAAGAAATATAACATCTGCCATAAAAGATAACACCTGCAGTGATGTAACCAGGAAGAGTTTTACGTTCTAAAGTCTATAAAAAATGAAAGTTTGGGGTGGGGTGTTTATCAATAAGATTTGAGTATGTTGCAGACGATGTGAGTTAAATGTTGTGTTTTTGTCTGTCTGTCTGTGAACAGGTGACGATGGATGTCGGTGGTGTTGAGGTGCCAGCGCACATTATAGGAGATCCTGCATACCCCATCCGGAACTGGTTGATGAAAGGCTTCACAAATCACCAAGTGCTGAATCAGTCCCAGAAGAAATTCAACTTTCGTCTCAGCTCTGCTCGGATGGTGGTGGAAAACGCATTTGGGCGTCTGAAGGGCCGCTGGAGGTGTCTTGCAAAACGGAACGATGTAGATACAGCTTTCATGTCCACAGTTGTTGTGGCCTGCTGTATTTTACACAACGTATGTGAGGCCAATGGGGAGATATTCTTGCCAGAGTGGGAATACATTGAGGGTGAACTTCAGGTGCCAGAGCAGCCACATGATGTTGGAGCACAAATGAACAGCCACCTAGCAATAAGAGATGCCATAATGTCCATCTTGTAAATAAATTTTTCTGTGTTACACTGTGCAAGTCATAAATTACATCTGAACAGTGAGCGCCGGCATTTCTGTTAGAGCTTTAAAATGTAAATTTACTCTGTGCTAGTTTTTATGAAGTTTTGGCCACACAGTGAAGAATTGGCCTTTACTTAATTATATATCATTAGAAATAAGAAATAAGCACTGATATATGCAGGACAGCTGCTGCTGCATGTAAACCTGCAGACTTGACCTTAATAACAAAAGAAAGCATGTCCTGCTTATATCAGTAGTGGCCACTTTTACCCGTGAATAGGTAGAAATAAGAACATACCCAGGACAGCATGTACACCTGCAGACTTGACCTTAATGTCCTGCTTATGTTCTTATTTCTACTTATTCACAGGTAAAAGTGGCCACTACTGATATGAGCAGGACATGCATTTTTTTTTTATTAAGGACAGGACATATAACAAAAGAATGCATGTCCTGCTCATATCAGTAGTGGCCACTTTTACCTATGAATAGGTAGAAATAAAAACATACGCAGGACAGCATGTACACCTGCAGACTTGACCTTAGTAACAAAAGAAAGCATGTCCTGCTCATATCAGTATTAAAGTGGCCACTGTGAGCTGTGAATAGGTATGAAAAAAACAACAGATACAAGCAGGACAACTTGTGTTGCATTTGGACTAGACTAACCACACCTTAATTACAAAAGAAATGTCCTGCTCATAACATTTCTAAGTGAAAGTTATACTATAGCTATACAGCAAACCCCCGACCTACGACTCCACCGACCTGCGAACCACGGGACCTACGAACGAGCCAAAGTTGAAGAATGCCATCGACGTACGGCAGAAAATACGTGACCTACGAACGAACCAAGTCAAAATATGTAATCGAGCTACGGCAGACTGGATGCACGACCTACGAACGAGCCCCATTACAAGTATATAATCGAGCTACGGCGTAACTGCGTCACATACGGCAATCGGCGAGGTGGGGGAGGGGATTGCCTTTGGCTGTTGCTTGTTGGGCATGGGCGTGACACTGCGCATGACAGTGGAAAATTACCGCCAGCGAGAGGGGGGGGCTGGGCTTCTGGCGGATGTACACACAGCCGCAGTGCACCTGGCGGCGGAGGGATCCGTACAGGTAAAGCGGTAACTATTTAAAGGGCTGCGGCCATTTTGTCCCTCGTGGGTTAGTTACGGCGATTGATGAGAAGAGACATACGAACGAGAACGAAGAAGAACAACGATAACGAGAGAAAAACAACAACAAACAACGTACGAACAGGTACTGTAATAAATTTTAATTTACAGTAGCAGTTTTAGACTAAAGCGAACGTTAGCACGTTAGCATTCATTTTAATTTTTGCTCCTTAGGAATTAGCACGTTAGCTAATTTTCGACGCTAATTTTCGACGGGTCATCGAACGGGCAGGTACGGTCCAGTACTAAATGTACTCAAAGAAATATTTTTAGACGAAAGCAAACGTTTGCATTGATTTGTGAACGTTAGCATTAATTTTAATTTTTGCTCCTTAGGAGTTAGCACGTTAGCTCGTACGCTAATTGTTGAAGAATGGCTCCGAAGAGACCTGGAAAGTCCGCGGACGCGGCAGAGGGGAAAAAACCTCGCAGAACGATCACGCTGGAGACGAAGGCAAAAATAATAAAAATGTCTGA
This sequence comes from Garcialebias charrua, assembly GCA_038048925.1. NCBI lineage: Eukaryota > Metazoa > Chordata > Actinopteri > Cyprinodontiformes > Rivulidae > Garcialebias > Garcialebias charrua. The sequence continues at coordinate 41,273 of JBBPBX010012153.1, read as the reverse complement.
TGAGGGCATGACACCCTCAAAAATTGGAGAGAGGCTATCGTTACCGAGGTCGACTGTGGGGACGATAGTGGCGGACAAAGAGCGCATTTTGCAACAAGTGCGTGCTTCAGCCCCCATGAAGTCCACCATAATCACTAAAAAAAGGACGGGTAAAATAGTTGAGATGGAAAGGTTGCTTGTGCTATGGCTGGAGGACAACACGCAACGCAGAATACCAGTTGGCATGTCTGTGATTTGCGAGAAGGCAAGGATGATCTATCACAGGCTGCTAGAACTAGGGACGAGTGGGGGAGGTACAGGGGAGCAGGGGGCTGCACAGAGCGATCAGGGTGAAGGGACGTCCTCCCAGATCGATCCGGGTGAAGGGACGTCTTCCCAGAGCGCAGGAGGAGGGACTTCAAGCGCAGGAGGAGGGACTACAAGCAGCACATCAGGGGAGTTGGATGGACCAGAGACCTTCAATGCATCTAAAGGATGGTTTGATCATTTCAGGAAAAGAAACAACTTCCACAACATCAGAGTTCAGGGTGAGCATTTCATTTCTCATTTTTTAATAATGCAGGTAGTCCACGAGTAACAATTTTTTTTCAATCTTTTTTCCCTTTTATTACAGTGTTACAACAGCTTAACCGTGTCATTTTGTGTGCATTTAAACAGGTGAGGCAGCAAGCGCTGACCACGAGGCAGCTGAGGCATTCCCAGCAGAACTGGCTCAGATCATCAGGGACGGCGGGTACACTGCCCAGCAGGTGTTCAACGTGGATGAGACAGGGCTGTTCTGGAAGCGTTTGCCAGACAGGACCTACATCAGTAGGGAAGAACGAACCGCACCCGGCCACAAGGTCGGCAAGGAGCGTTTGACCTTGCTGGTGGGGGGGCAATGCTTCGGGTGATTGCAAACTCAAGCCGTTGTTGGTGTACCAATTTAATAAACCCAGGCCCTTCACTGGTATTGATAAATCTACACTTCCTGTTTATTGGGCGTCTAATAAAAAGGCTTGGGTGATGCTGGAAGTTTTTAAAAATTGGTTCACCAACAACTTTTTGCCAGAAGTTAAGCGTTTTTGCACTCTCAAGAACATTGCCTTTAAAGTCCTGCTGGTCTTGGACAACGCTCCAGGACACCCCCCTGCTCTCACCGACTTGGACAGGCGTGTGAAGGTGGTGTACCTGCCTCCCAACACCACCTCTTTGATCCAGCCAATGGACCAAGGGGTTATTAGTACGTTTAAGGCGTACTACCTGCAGAGAGTCATCCGTGCCGCTTTGGAGGCAACCGAGAAGTCTGAGACCCTCACACTGAAAGACTTCTGGCGCAAATACAACATCCTTGATGCTGTGCACAACATTGGCCACTCCTGGCGTCGTGTTACTGAACAGAACATGTGCGGAGTCTGGAAGAAGCTCTGTCCAGAGCTTGTTCAGGGGGTACACGATTCCCAGGAGGTGGACCGTGTAATCGAGGATGTTGTGAGGATGGGCAGGTCACTGGAGCTCGACATGGACCAGGACGATATCCAACACCTGCTGGGTGCATCAGGAGAGGACCTGTCCCCAGACGACCTGATTCAGCTCGACAGGCACGTCCCGGATGAGGAAGTGGAGGAGGAGGTGGAGGTCATTCCTCCGACCTTCACCAGGCAGGAGATGGTGCTGGGCTTTCAGGAACTCCACAGCTTCCTGGCGAGGATGGAGAAGCAGGACTCCGATTGTGAGAGGTTCGCCAAGGTCCGTCGGGGTGTCCTCAATGAAGTTGCGTGTTATCAGCAGATCCTGGATGACAAAAAGCTTGAAAAGGTGCAGGGTCACTGCACCACCTCCAGGATCTGCTGGTGCACCAGATGAAAGGCCATCCAGTCCTCCTGCAGCAAGCCAGGAGGAGGCCTTGGACATCCCACCAGCTGAAAGGCCATCCAGTCCTCCTGCAGAAAGCCAGGAGGAAGCCATGGACAGCCCACCCTCTCCCCAGTGAAAGACGCCCAACAACCGCCCCCCCCCCCCTGCTCCCTCCCTCCAGGTACAGTACGTACTGTAATGAAATGTTATTTTTTGGAGTTGTCATGTTACACACATTAATTTAATCTGTTACTGTCTCTGCTTATGTTCACAGCCTACTACACCTTCCTCCTCCCCCTCCTCTCCACCAACTCCACCGTCCCATCACTGACCTGCCCACCCTCACATTCCAGCACAGCAACGTCAGAAAGGTACAGCAAAGACATGTTAATTTCTTATAACTGTAATACACAAACTACATCACAAAATGAATAACTCTACTTAATTTTTCTAACTGTAATACACAAACTACATCACAAAATGAATAACTACTTAATTTTTCTAACTGTAATACACAAACTACATCACAAAATGAATAACTACTTAATTTTTCTAACTGTAATACACAAACTACATCACAAAATGAATAACTACTTAATTTTTCTAACTGTAATACACAAACACACTAAGTTACATCATATATAGTTTTTGAGCAAGTCCTTTTTGACCTTTTTCTAAAATGTATACATTGATTTTGCATTTTTAACATCACTCTCCAGAACATTCCACAATCCAACTCGGTCTTTTGCACGTGACGTCACGGCTCATATCTTTTTGCACTTACGGTCGCCATTTTCCGGGGATACCCGTTCATTTAAACAGAGGAAGTCTATGGAGACAGGACGATGACGAAATGGGCGTGGACAAATACAGAAGGGGCGTGAACAAATACAGATCTCGCGAGAGCAAATACATGCCTCGAGGGAGCAAATTACTCTCGTGCGAGCGCAAATCAGCCCTGCGCGCGCAATGGGGATGAGCGCGAGCGTAGAAAAGAGATCCAAGCGCGCGCACGTGCGCTCGGAGGACAACTACATGCTCTCACCTACTGTAATCATCACCTCTCTCTCGACAGCCTCCAAAGCGGCACGTCCCCCTGGTCCATCCACACATCTGCTACGCACCACACCACACACGTAAGGAGAAGTTGTTGTTGTCTGTGTTGTTGTTGTTATCAGCAGGTGTTCACGTCTGTGTGTGTGTTTGTGTTTCAACAGCTCCACTTGCTGCTTTGCCTCATGGAACAGCGTCAAGTACCACGTACCGTGCTCCTGCTGCTCTGCCTCCAGCCTCCTGCCTGTCCTCCACACATGCACCACACAGGTAAGGAGAAGTTGTTGTTGTCTGTGTTGTTGTTCTCTGCAGGTGCTGACGTCTGTGTGTGGTTGTGTTCCAACAGTTCATCCGCGTGTTGCTCCACCTCATGGATGAGCCGCTGGTGCTACGTGCTCCTGCTGCTCTGCCTCCAGCCTGTCGTCCAACCTCCAGCCTGTCCTCCAGCCTCCTGCCTGTCCTCCACACATGCACCACACAGGTAAGGAGAAGTTGTTGTTGTCTGTGTTGTTGTTCTCTGCAGGTGCTGACGTCTGTGTGTGGTTGTGTTCCAACAGTTCATCCGCGTGTTGCTCCACCTCATGGATGAGCCGCTGGTGCTACGTGCTCCTGCTGCTCTGCCTCCAGCCTGTCGTCCAGCCTCCAGCCTGTCCTCCAGCCTGTCCTCCACACATGCACCACACAGGTAAGGAGAAGTTGTTGTTGTCTGTGTTGTTGTTCTCTGCAGGTGCTGACGTCTGTGTGTGGTTGTGTTCCAACAGTTCATCCGCGTGTTGCTCCACCTCATGGATGAGCCTCTGGTGCTACGTGCTCCTGCTGCTCTGCCTCCAGCCTCCTGCCTGTCCTCCAGCCTCCTGCCTGTCCTCCACACATGCACCACACAGGTAAGGAGAAGTTGTTGTTGTCTGTGTTGTTGTTCTCTGCAGGTGCTGACGTCTGTGTGTGGTTGTGTTCCAACAGTTCATCCGCGTGTTGCTCCACCTCATGGATAAGCCGCTGCCTGGTGCTACCTGTCCTCCAGCCTGCCTCTGGTGTCCTCCATCCATCACCTTTGTGTCGTTCTGCCTAAATGACTGCTGCCAAAAACCAAAAAAACTTCATGTGATGCAGACCTGCTCACATCAGGACCACAGACCTGAACTGACACCTGCCTGAACTAACAGCTGGCCTAAAATGCTCCCAACATTCATTGTTGAGCAATGGCTAAGCAGTTCCATCAGATGCAGGTTTGATCATGAGAAAAACATCTGTCTACCTACACTTCAGTCAAAGTAAGGCAATTTTGTTTCATTTTTCTGCTGCTTCTAGCTTTTTCTGAGTTCATGGACTTCTTTCTCATGCACATGGACACTCATCAACGCACTGGTTTCAAAAACATGATGGTTGCAACATGTTTCTGATAGATGTGATGCTGCTGATGGATTTATGGATTCATGTGTGATTGTTGACATCATTTTGCTGATGGGAGTCCCTGATTTGCTGCTGTTGTGATGTTAAAAGCTGCACTTTGAGAAGTGTTCATGTGTGATTGTTGACATCATTTTGCTGATGTGAGTCCCTGATTTGCTGCTGTTGTGATGTTAAAAGCTGCACTTTGAGAAGTGTTCATGTGTGATTGTTGACATCATTTTGCTGATGTGAGTCCCTGATTTGCTGCTGTTCTGATGTTAAAAGCTGCACTTTGAGAAGTGTTCATGTGTGATTGTTGACATCATTTTGCTGATGTGAGTCCCTGATTTGCTGCTGTTCTGATGTTAAAAGCTGCACTTTGAGAAGTGTTCATGTGTGATTGTTGACATCATTTTGCTGATGTGATTTCCTGCAGTTCTGATGTGAAGTTACTGATGTACAGTTACTGTGTGTGTTTATGGATGAATGTGTGGTGTAATGGTTTAGATAAGTGTTTGTAAATAAAGTTCTGTGCATGTTTATGGCCCAGTATGTCAGTCTCATGCTGTTAAATGTGTGTGCGGCGCACCGTTAGCGGTATTTCCGCGACCTACGAACAGAATAACGACCTACGAACGGGACGCTATTTTCACCCCCTAGCTACGACAGGATCGAGCTGCGAACGGTTCTTAACTCCCTAACTTGTTCGTAGGTCAGGGGTTCCCTGTAACTATAATAATGGAAGTTATAAGTTTAGGGTCATATGTTCAAAGTTTCCACTCTGAACTGTGAATAGGTAGAAGAACAATAAAGAAGTCAGTTCTGATATAAGAATGAAATTCAAGTAAATTCAAACAGTTCTATATGAACTATTAGCATAAATCAAAAAAGGGATAAACTTGTCATTTCATGGATTTTAATAAAACAATTAACATTTGCATATAACACATGTAACCGTAACATAAGCAAAAGAAAATGTGCATGCATGATGCATTGCAATGCGCTTTGGATACAATTATTGCACATTGGCTGCAGCACCAACAGTGTGCAGAATACAAACAAATAAACCATAACAATGTGCAGTTCTGCATTGACAGAAATAGAAACAAAAAGTGTGCACCTCTGCATAGCGAAAAAATACAAAAAAGAAATCTGTGTAGTTGTGCAAAAAACCAAAAGGTGCTAAGTAAATAAACACTTCAAAATGTCCTACAGTTGCGTGAAACTGTACTGGTCTTGCTGGTCAGGTTGGTTACGTTGTGTTATTAAACTTCTGAGGAGATAGGTCAGCTCGGCGTGTTGGTCCTGCAGAACACGTAGCTGCTCGGATTGCCACCGCTCCTGTTCTGCCCTCTCAGCTGCACGTTCATCTGCCAATCTACGCATGGCTCGCTCGTCTTCCTCCCGGTCCTGGTCGCGGAGTGCCATTAGAAACTCCTTCATGCTTTCATTTTTGCTTTTCTTCCTTCTTTTGGGGGCAGGAGGAGAATCTGCACAACATAAATTAATTTATAACATCATATTACTTTGCGCTCTTGGGCCATAATGCGGTTAGTGTTATGCGGTGTTTTATCTTACCCACTCGGTTCTCCTTATCATTTTGTTGCGACGATGTGGACGGCTCATCACCGGGGGTGCCACTGTTGTCCTCTGTGTCATTGGTGGATGGTGACGGTAGACTGGACGCTTCATTTTCACGCATACTGCTAATCAGAGCGATGGGATTAGCAGAATGACTCTTTCCCCAAATCGCGTCACATAAATCGAAATACGTCCAGTCCATCCTGTCGCGCCCGCTGCGTCCGTTGTGGTCATTCACCTGGTGGTACTTCTTTTTTAAGTTTTTTAGTTTGGTGGTCACCTGGTTCTTGTCCCGGTTATAACCGCGCTCTCGCATCCGTACAGCAATTTGCTCCAGCAGTGCACCATCCTTCACTGTACCGGTAAATCCCTTATTAATTTCCTCCTCTGCGCGCAGAGACAGGAGTAGACGGGTTTCGACATCACCCCAATTAGACATTTCCGTGATGAAAAAAAGAAAAACAAAAAGATTCGGCGAAGAATAGCGAGTGATGCGCAAGCGAAATACAAATGTTCTTGTTTAAACTGGGTGCGGGGAGAGTACGTCATCATTCCTCCCATTATTCAAATGAGTTTGAAGCCGCAGACACCCCGACACCTTTCACAAGTCGACAGATCCGGGTTCAAAACTACCTCTGCTCGCGTATCAGGGGCGGATCAGAGGCGAGTCAAATCAACTCGCCAATCCGCTTTTTTTTTTTTCTGAATGCTCGTTGGAGAACTGAACACGCATCAAACCCGGACTGAACCGTCTTATGATGCCATATAAAACAAGGTGAAGTACAACCCCTCTCCCCCCCCAAAAAACAGAAACTGTTTGCTTTGATTTTTCTACTGAATTTATCAATTGTTTAAAATCCCATACATCTAGTGGGTCATTTACCATGAATGGATGCAGTTGGGGTTAGCCTTACCAAACGTTTATTATGAAAAAAAGATCCATGACACATTGGATAATATTTGGTCAATTATTTTACAGAATGAAAGAGCTTAAAGAAGAAGACGCTATTTATGTAGCACAACTTGATTCAGGGCTGAGGTGCAGATGGAGCTGGGCCTGGCTAAAGATTGAGGTCCAGACCGAGGTGAAGGGAGTTCAGCACAGCTTCCCCCTGTCACAGTATTTTAAAAAGATTGACAAAGTGGGGTATTCAAAATGCAGTCTTTGCTTAAAAGAAATAAATTACAGCAAGAAGGGCTCTCAATCATGTTCTTTTGGCACACTGTCAGACAGAGGTGCATCATCAAAAAGTGTGCACTGTAATGACTACAGCCAGTGTTCTTCTAGTTCCAACACAAACAGCTTCCAAAGGACCTGAAGCTCTGAGGGAACGGGTTAGGGTGCCTGTACCTACATTTCAGCGAGTAGCAAATGCAGAGGTGTGTATAGATTAGGTTAAATAGGCTTGTCAGGTTTTTTTTGTCACTAAATCATTTTACTAATTGACTGTTTATAGGCTACTTGACATTTGCTAGTACGCTAATTTTAGGCTAAACAGGAGTAGGCTACACTACCTGGACAGTAGTCAATTTAGAGTTGAACTACTGTAGATTAAATGTATTGCAATTAGACTACACTTCTAACAGCTTTACAATAACAGTGTAAACTTGTGAAAATTAAACCAGTTGTACTGAGGAAAATCTAATATTATTTTCTTTCTCTAGGCGATGGTTCTCGCTACTCTTGCTGAACATTCACTTCCTTTTACCTTTGCACCAGTGATGGTGAATCTGGCTCAAACGCTGGCTGAAGACAAAGTAATGAGTAATGTAATAAGCTAACGCTGTCATGCACAGCAGCCTCTTACAAAATGGTGCATGGATTAGGATTTACATTTTCAGAGAGGATCTTCATCAACACACAGAAGTATCCATTTTCCATCAATCTTGATGAGAGTACTGCCAATGGTGATAAAAAAAGTACTTTCCATCCTGGTTAGCTATTTCAACCCAGACAGGAAGACTGTTGATTTGGAACACCTTGGTTCTTTAGAGATCTTGAAGGTTAGTGCAGTCACGCTCGAGAAGTTGCTGAATACGTTTTTTGAGGATCACAGCATCCCATGGTCCAACCTTGTAAGCATGCTGATGGACTCGTGCAGTGTTATGCGAGGAAGTAAGACGGGGTTGGAAACAAGAGTGCGCCAGAACCACTGTCCAAGCCTACTTGACGTTGAAGGTGATAGTTGCCACCATATCCACAATGCTGTTAAGGTTTTTGCAGCTCCTTTCAACAATCATCTTGAAAAGCTGTTCAGTGACTTACATTCAGATCATCAATGGGCCACAGATCAGGTAAGTTAATAATGTTCAATTTCTTTTTCAGAGATGCTTTTTAATTCAGAGTGATGCATTCATTCTGACTGTGATAGTTGCCTTTAAACCTCATTTTATTCAGTATACATAGTTCCGGCCAGAGCCCTATATAGAGAGAGTTGCGACACTCCCATAGACTCCCATTGTAAGAATGGAATGCGGAAGTCACGTGGGTCATGGAGGGGGCGATTTGTTCCGGAAGTGTTTCAAACAGCAGCGCTGCTAGCATCAAACGTCGTTCATTGTTGATGTTTCAGACGTGTTTTCTCCGGTAAGTTGATAAAAATACAATTTTCTTTTGCCCTTGTGAAGCGTTAGCTGACTATTCTGTACTATTTTATCAACATTAATACTTCATGTCGCCAGTTTTTCTTCATTAAACATGTTAAATTGCTAGTAGCTGCAATCATGACTGTTTTAAACTGATCCATTTCTGTCTAATTCAGCGTGTTAAAATATTCAGTACAGCTTAAATTTTGAAAGTTTTTATTTATTTATTATTTTTATGGTAATTCCAGTTACTGGACTCTCAACTAGAAAATATAGTCTTTTTCCCTGAGATTTGATGTGGTTTATTTAATTTTCAGTGAACTGCATTCAAATCATCACAAAGGCACTCGTTTTCTGTCTTCCCAAAACAATAATTTTTAATCAACATGTTTGAATGAAATTAATTTGATTTGATTTATTGATGCACTCATTTTATAATAATAAAAGACACAAAATAAAACAATTTAACACACAGATAACAAGAAAATTTAAAATATAAAATGAAAGTTGGCAGATGAAGAAAAAAAATCTTATTGTATCTGCCCCTTATTTTCTAACAAACAATGCAAACAAACAAACTTCATTAAATACAAAAAAGAAAATCGGATAACTCATTAACTCCCTCAATCACAAGAATTACTATTTAAACTCGTGTCTTCGTTAAACATATTTCCTTAACAATTTATCCTTGATCTTTCTTTTAAATATAATTATTGATTTAGCTTCTTTAATATCAGTTTCCTCTTCGTTCCATAACCTAACTCCCTGACCTATTGCAGTCCTTCCTTTCCAATTTAACACCATAACCTTCACACCTTTTTACTGCAGGACTGTTAATTTAAATTTGTTTTATATTATTAGTTTAGCATATGGTAATCATGGGTCAAGTTCAGATGAGACTCTCTTTCAAGACACAACAAGAAATAAGAATTATTACTAAGAATATATCAGCATCAATAAACTGTAGAACTGTAACATTTTTTTTTAAACTATCACATTCATGTCCATCTTCATTTTTTTTTCTGATTTACTGAACTGGTCAGTCCTCATTGATGGAGTGATGGAGCTGGTAAGTAAATTGTGAAGTGCTGGAGCTGACTGGTTGATGGGGAGGCTGTCAAAAATAAAAATCAAATTAAAGTGATTAGAAATTAGTTTTTCAAATACCAAATACAAGCTTGCAACAACTTTTTCAGAAATTTACAGAGGATGACAACACTTTTATATGAATAAATTTATGCATAATCAGTGAAATTAAATAAATGTAAGAGACATAAAAATCCCTCTAAGCATACCATCCATATGTACAGGTGTTGAAGCTGCACTGGGCGGTGTGGCATTTTCAAATGATAGCCCAAACTCCTCCATGGCAACAATCAAGGTGTTTGGTGGGGGCTTGCTTGTTGTGGCACAAGATGCTGTTTGTTTTTTCCTCATGTTTTTTGTCTGGCTTTTACTTCCAAGATGCCCAGCATTGCACAGAATTCTTTTTCTTTCATTTAAGATGTGTTTTGCTGCTATTCTGAGTCTCAGCCTGATGAACCTGCTGGTTATTTTTCTTTGTACATCATGACATGAAGGAAGCATGCTTTCTAATACACTTGCTTCTCTCAGTAGAGTATCAAAGGCGTTGGGGAGCTCCATAAAGGATTGGCTGGTCCTTGTTCTGAAAAGCCCTTCAACTTTCTGGACCAGACTGAAGGCTTCATGTGATGGCCTACACAGGACTCCTGGTTTGAATTCCTTCAGTGTCAGTAAGGTACCATGCTCTCCTTCCAGAGTCTCATCATTTTTGCTTATTTGAACTTGAGCATCCATCACAGATGTTTGAATGTTTGATGACTTTATTTACTATGTACCCTGTAAGATGGTACAGAATACAGGTTTCACTGTTGATGAAATCACTCAGAAGGACCTGTGTTTCCAATCAGCTGCTCCACACTTAGGCCAGGACTGTGAAATGTCTCCTTAATGTCCAGGAACTCTGCCAGAAGACACGGGGTGGCGAGAGGACATCAGATCAAACCAGTGGTTCACCTGCTCCAGAAACCAGGCTGTTGTTAGGTTGGAGGGACGTCGCTGCTGCTCCTGCTCCACCATATATTTCACACCTGCACTTGCTGACTTGCTGAAAACATGCATTGCAGGCTCCACCTTCATTTTCTTAAAATGACTTGGCTGAAGAGTTTTTTGTAAGATTTGATGCAATTTTGAAAGGCATTTCTTCCTGAAATTCAACCATATCTTTCATTGAATCAAGTGAAACTTCATTGTGTTGAAGTCCCTCATTTAGCACGTCTGGTGGAATTATAAAAGTCTGTCCACGAACCAGGGCACTCTTCAAATTCTTTACCAGATGTGGGACATGAAGTAAAGCCTTTTATCTGGTCTTGCTGGGTGTTGGACAGATGTTTTGTTGTGGCCCACTCCAAATGCCCGCCACATCGCTCTGTTAGCACTGCTCATGTCAGTAGTGATGTTTAGCACGAGAAGGCCTATGGAAGCTGCTCTTTCAATTATTTCTAGAATGATTGGCTTATAATTTGACCCATTGGTAGAATTGCCACTGAAATGGTAAGACACCACTTGCTTCCATCTTGTTGTGCTTCCTGTATGTAATTAATAAATAGTATAAATATTTTGAGCCCTGATTGAAAATGTTTTTGCAGATTAAATTTACAGCACTCAGTCTGTGTTGTTGTGATGATGGTGATGTTGCACCTGCTGACTTGATATGATGTAATTAATAAACAATAGTAGTAAATGTACTTCATTAAAGCTTGTTTTACATTTTACATATTTTATAATTGTTTTGTAATTTATTTTTACACAATTAACACTTATTTTGTCATCTGTTATGATTATAACTAGAAACAGTAACATTTTAATCAGTGAATTACAATTTTACAGTAGTAGTCAGGCTACAAGCACAATCAACTCTGTTATCCAGGTACTCAGTTGCTAATAAAAAAAAAACAAATAGAACAATTATATAATGTGCAGAAATGAAGACTTCATCCCAGATCTAAGGTAAGCTGGAGCAGATACTGATGGCATGGAGGACAAGGTAGATCATTCTCATGCACAGAACATCAGAACTAGCTTTCTAATAAGTGTTACTCTATTTTCTTCTTTTTTTTTTACATGTGTAACATTATAAAACACTGTTGAAATGGCTATTTTGATCATTGTATTGCATAGACATTTTTTTTCCAAACAAATGTGTTTACAGTTTCGTTTCACTGTAATGAGAAATACATCTGCCACGTCTAAAAAGACTTTAATAAAACGCATAGTCAGTGAAATAATCAGTAATCAGTTAAGTAATCAGTTTGTTACTGTTCAATAATTACTGAAAGACACCGGACAATGTAAGAAAAGTAGAATTTTGTGTTCTGTTGCGCCAGTAGCTGCTCAAACTGACTGGCAGCGACGAGCTGTTTGGAACATTTGAGAGCTGCATGAACCACGTGACCACCTAGCGGCGAGTACAAAGAGTGTCGCAACTCTCTCTATATAGGGCTCTGGTTCCGGCTACTTACTTGTTGGGAGAATGAATCTTCTAGATCAGTGGTCTGCAAACTGTATGGTCAAAAGAGCCATTTCTGCCTTTTCGTTCACTAAATTAAACATGTCCAGAGCCAAAAATATTGCTAAATTGTCATTATCAACTGGTGGCCCATGGGCCACTTTAAGTTTTGTTCAAGGGGGCTTTTCAGGCCAGTAGGTGTGAAATTATAAAACTAAAAACATGTGATTGTTAACATTTATTAATATTTTTACATTTTGAGACAAAATAAGACTGGATTCTATCTATCATTCATCTTTACTTGGTTCTTCCTTTTTGGATTGCAGAGGGTCACTGGCGCCCATATCCAG
>JBBPBX010012153.1:15217-27453 GCA_038048925.1 Garcialebias charrua | reverse complement strand
TCAGTTTTATGACTTTGCAGATATTTGGCTTGGGAGAAGTCCACTGAAAGCCACTCTCTGGTTCTGCATGTTTGCTCAGTCAGGGAGTGTCAGAACAGCCCTAATCTATGTGTGTCTTTGGTGTGGTTTGGTGTCCAGTTGCACTGATTGGTCACTTGGTGGTCTACTAGTGTGTGTGTGATTTGTGGGTGCTCAGCATTGCTGTATATTTAGTTTTGGAAACCAGAGTAAGCTGAAACCCCCTGAGGCCTGGGTAAACCAGAACAGAAGCTTTCTGGCAGTGGGCTAGGACAAGAAAACAAAGCAAAACTTCTCTTATTGGTTGAGAGCAGAAAACGCCCCACAGAAGAGTATAAAAGTATAAGTTTCCATCCTCCAACAGACAACGCAGAAGCAGGCCACGAGGGACCAACCCATCAGGTTGTATGCTGTCTCCATTGAATGCGCATTCATGTTCTCTTTGTTCTCCTATCTTTCTTTCTTTCTCTCTCTGTCTTCTCATATGAGATCATATATACAGGTAACCCCCGACCTACGACCTAATCGACCTGCGAACCACGGGACCTACGAACATATCATATTTAATAAAAATATGAAATTACTGTATTAAAATTTATTTTTTTTTTTTTTTTTTTTTGTGTTTAAATGTTCTTAATTTCATGTGTACATCACTTTGTTGCAGCTCTGGTTGTTTTAAAGGCTTTATAAATAATAATTATGATAAAAAAGATCATTTCTGATCATTTTTGAGCAATTTTTGAGCAATTTGGGCAACAGGAAGTAGGTCTTCAGTTTACACGGTCACAAATTAATGTAGAACACCGGACGCTATTTTAGGTTCAGTCACTGGGGTCTCCGGTCACAAATTAATGTAGAACACCGGACGCCATCTTAGGTTAGCTGCCGAGAGCTGGACGAAGACTGGTGACCAGGATGGCTTCATATGGATTAATTACTAGCTGGAAACGTCTCTGTGAACTTTGTGGATGTCTCAGGCAGCAGCGGATTTATCGCCGATCGTGCCAGGCCGCCGTGCGAACACCTCCGGCCGGCCTGGCTACACCTCCGGCCTGGCTAGCTCCAGAGCTAACACTGGAGCTAACACGGGAGCCGGCCTTTTGAACACTGGTGACCAGGATCGCATCATATGGATTAATTACTAGCTGGAATAGCTCTGTGGACGTCTCAGGCTGGAGCAGCGGCTGGAGCAGCAGCTGCAGATTGATCGCGCCGCCGCTCCAACACTAGCAGAAGCTAGCCAGCTAGCTAACACAGGTCTGGAGCAGCTGCGGTGGCTTGCCGGCCCCCGCGCTGCTTGGCCCGAAAACAATCAACGCATGGCAACCTATGTCGGCTTTGACCATCTCAAAGTAAGAAAATATATTTTTATTTATTCTGTAAATGTGAATAGCAATGTTTAACATTACAGTACACTACTTTACATGCTTAAATGTGTGCGCGCGCTCCGTTAGCATGATAAATAAAGGTTGAATGAATGAATGAATGAATAATTTTTTTTAAATATAATTTTCACCCCCTACCTACGAACGGATCGAGCTGCGAACGGTTCTTAGGTCCCAAACTCGTTCGTAGGTCGGGGGTTCCATGTATATAGCTTATAAAATATAACAAATGTATTTTGTGACTTTTAACCTTATGATTAATTAAACTGGTTTGGAACTTTAAGTGAGCGTTTGTCGTGTATTCAGCGTACCTCCTTTTTTCTGATCCAAAGTGAACCAAACAATGAACTTGGGGCTTAACGCCAACAAATTTGGAGGTCCTACCGAGATTGGTTGCACGCGCGGACAGGAAAGGACGAGCGGGAGTCCAGAGCACTGATCAGTGACCGGTCTATACAACAATGAGGTAAGCAGATTGCCTGTTTCAACAAAAATCTGAAATTGGACATTTATAGGCAAATTTTAACTCAGTGTGTTGGACTCCAGGGTTAATACGTGTAAAAAAAAAAGGAAATAAAACGAGTAGGTGTTCATACCCGTTAGTAAAAATAAAATAATAATACCTAAGTCCCAGGTAAAAACACGCAGTGGTCGCGCCTCCCAAATGCCGACAGGCGTTTGGAACAGAGGGGTCGGGGTTTTAGGATAAATAAATAATTTATTCGCCGTTAACCCTGTAACTCTGAGACCAAGTTAACTGTAAACTTGCTAGGGTGGTGTCTAGCTTAAAACAGTGACAATTTAGACTTACTTATAATTAGAGACTAAATAAGTAAGTGCGGGACGGGTGAGAGTTTGAAATAAATGCGCTGTTTTTCGCTGATAAAATAATCCGATACAGTTCCAAACCTGGACCAGTTAAATAAAATAGAAGTAGTCACAGAATACTAAATCTTTTTTTTAATGTTCTAAATTAATGAGGTTCCTGTCATGTGAGGAGTCAACACACATACCAATCTTATTTTACACTCAGAAGGTTCTTTTCATGGTGTCAGAGTCTTGCGTGAAGTGCAAAAGTTGGCCTGTCCATTGTCTTTCATGTTTGTCTTTTGTCAAGAACTATAAGGCCAACTGCGTGGATGAATTACAAGAAAAAAGTTCTGGTTGTTCCAGTATCAATAAAGATTAATAGGCTTGGTGTGTGTGTGACATGGAGGAGAGTTTCAAAAAAAAAAAAGGGAGTTAAAACTGCATATTTCTTGGTGCATTTGTGTGTACAACTGGACCAGTGCTCTGTTTTTATTTTTTATTTATTTTATAGACGTTTTAATAAGATATAACACCGCTGCGGACTGTTGCTCGCTGCTCTCAAAGCCTCTCAGCTTCTGCCCAGAGAGGAGCAAGAGCCGCGTGGCTTCTCTCGTCTTCTCCCTGGCTCCCCGTTCTGCTGTTACCTTTGAAGTTCTTTTCGTTGACTCAGGGCTCGGTTCTGTCCAGCCTTGTTGCGTGGAGCACGCGCGCTCAGAGCTCCGCTGCGCGGCTACCTTTCTGAACTCCCGACCCACGGGGAGAGAAAAAAGAGAGGGGCAGATCTTCCCGGAGCTTTTGCTAAAAATCTGCTATGAATCATGAAATAACACATTTAGCGTTATTTCTCTACAATATAAATAAACGCTCCTGTATTATTTTTAAATAAACAAATAAATAATGGCGATGCAATTTGAAAACATGGTGAGTCATGGACTTTAAAGAATTCAAAAACAGAGGGAGGAAAATAATGATTACTGTATTTTTAGCCTGTATGACATATTTATGGATGGTTTTTTCTTCTTAAACTTTTCACAAGCTATCTGAGGATTAAATATGAAACAAACATTGAGGCGCCGAGATTAGAATAAAGTTTTATTTAGATACAGCAGTTTAATAGAGTAACAAAAGTAGTCTTCACCTCCTCAGTACAGTAGCTGGTGCGGATCTCCTGAAACACAGAATAAACATTACATTAAAATAGTTTACACTTCTCCATTATAACAGGATTAGATAATTTTCTACAGCGTGAATGTGGGTGAAATGAAAAAATTAGAACTTCAGCTCAGCTCTGAACAGGGATCTGGTTTTAACCAGGCTAGAAGGCCTCAGGACTGGTAACAGTTTTTTGAATAAACAAATAAAATATTTGCGGACAGTTCGAGATAAATTAATTAGGGCCGAATGAACCTTCACGGTTGGAAGGATTGATCAAAAAGGATTATGACATTCTATCTCAATAATTTTAGGTTATAACACTTAAACAACCGGGAAATTTGGAAATTGCAGTGGGACCTCCCGTTAGCATAGCATATGCTGCCCAACAGCGGACATTTTATAACTTTGTAACGGTAGACAGCTCACATCGGATTCGCTAACAAAGCGTACAGTGGCGCGTCGTGTAGATAAACAATATCGACTTTAAATAATCCAAATTTAGTTTTTGTAGACGAACTTAGCAGCTAACAGCAAAGCTAACGAGCCACTAGGTTCGACGTGGTTCACGAGACGTCGTCTTATAATTTGTGTATAGGACGTGAGGAGGTAGAACCGAACGTATCATACTTGCATTTTCCAATATAAGAAGCAGAGAAAGTGGATTACCAATCTGGAAGACGTACTTTTGTGAATAGCTCCAGTGAATGTACACGTCTTGTGAGCGTTGACCGGAAGAGCAGGGTTGCCAGATCTCTAGACCGAAAGAAGCGATCAGCTCCTTCAAAACAAGCACAAATAAGCGACTCAATGTCCGCGAGAAGCAAAAATGAAAACCCGCCACAAGCGGATGATCAAATTTGAAAGCGACTCCAGGGAAAAACAAGCCCAATGCCGCTCGAAATAAGCGGACTTGGCAACTATGGGGACGCAAAAGACAGTCGTTTCGTGTATAGCCTGAGCAGGGTTGCCAGGTGAGAAATGTAGGATTATCGTACACCCATCATAAACAAAATAAGTATGCTCTATAGTCACTCTATTGTTGAATACTGTAGCGTTTAACAGGCACTCACAGCTTTGTGGCGTCAGTACTGGGGGGAACCATAGACATTAATACGCATTATTGTCTGGTGGCAAATAATGAGCTGTACAGAAAGTCTTCTGTCACATTTAGAAAAGCACGATTGGCTGGATATCGTACAGCTGGCAACACTGAGCCTGAGTATAATGGAGACCCCTGATGGACGAAAAAAGGTACTGCAGACAGGAGCGTAATAATTTCTAGAAAAGCCAAAAACAGGTCGGAGTCACTTTTATTTGTGATTTAATTTAGTCATCCAGTTGGGTTATTCGTTCTGAAACATTTAATAAAAGTAAAAGGATGCAGGTGCAGATTTTAATAACTGTTTGGAGTCAGATGAATAAAAGAAGAGGACAGATTGGGGTTTGAAGAAAAATAAATAATGATAATGATAATAATGAATTCAATTTATAACGCACTTTTCATTAATAAAAATCTCAAAGTGCTGGAGAGGGAGTAGCCCTCACAATCAGGTCCTGAATAAATACACCTTTAATTTTAATCTATTGAGGACATAAATTGAATCTCAATTTATAATAAGTGGAGAATTGGATTTTAAAAATCGACTAGTTGCTTCCTAGATGTGAAAAATGGATTTAAAATTCATTCATTTCTAAATTTTGATGTATTTTTAACATGCAGGAAAGGGTTTTAACAAAACTTTTTTTTTAATGTCCAGAGGCCCAGATTTAGCTTTTTTAGATTTTTCTACCTGGATTATTGAGCATGCATCAGGGTATTTAACAAAACAGTTTGTTGAATAAATGTTTTAAAACGTGCAATCACTGATCAGTTTTTTAATATGTAATGCACTTAAATGTTAAACTGAGTAAAAATGTGAAAGGACAATTAATTTAATGTTAATATCTTTATAATTTATTTATTCTTTGCACTAATACAAAGACAAAAAGTGGACCTTTAGAATGAGTATTCTGGTCTGACCCCCTTGAGATCAGATTAAGCTGTATGCGGCCCCCAGATCAAAATGAGTTTGACACCCCTGTAATAGTTATATACCTGGAACAACAGGCCAAAATGAACGAGCCCATATTTTTACTTTGAATAAATGAGCCACTGAGCTTAATAATTTCAAATTGACAATTTAGGAGGGCATCTAGCGGTGCCGTTTAGACATGAAAATATACACGATACATAAATAAATCCAACAAGAAGGCAGATCTTAGAAGGCTCAAGGAATTTGCTAATTATCATAGACTGTATACTAGCAAGGGGGTCTTAGAAAACCGTACATTGTATGTTCTGAAATAAAAGTAGGCTACAGTATTTTTTGGTTTCAGGGTAAATTGATTATTTCACTTTGAGGTAAACTAATGTTTTGGATCTGTTGTGCAGATCAGATTAAAAGATGCCTCCGTCGAAGGATCTATATTAAAGCTTGTTAACAGAAAATTAATTTGATCCTGGTCTGTTAATGATTTTTTAATTTTTTAAATAGCCTCATTGAACAGTGTTGGTGGAACGGCAAAAGTGAGTCTTATGAATCCCACCTCATCCTTGCAAAACACATAATGGTAAATATGCATTAAGATAGGCCTCTGTCAAAACACATGCAGCATCTGACTTTTGAATCTCGGCTACTGTGGTTATTGATCAGATCGGATCAGATTTAATATGAAGGTGTGTCCAGAAACTGACTCACTGTGACTTCACTGGGAAGAACAACAACATGGCTGGACTCATATGCAACCTTGCTCAAAGAACTTTTGAGGGGCTTACGCAAGGAACGACTGAAAACAACAAAGGCACCAAAAGAACAAAAGACTGTCCACAGAAACTTTCAGCCGAGCAGAGGCAAAGACTTTCTCAAAGAACTGTCAAAACATGGTCATCAGACACAAATGGCCAGAACATACGGTCCGGATTTGGGGGGATCCTGACGAGAATCAGAACCCAGTGAACGTCTCACTGGGGGCTGGAACAAGAGAAAGCTGAACACGTTCTCCAAACAGACAAGAGAACAAATGGTCCTGAAGTCACTCATACCAGCAAAGGCCGCACCCATGTTGATCTGTGAGGATCTGTCGTTGATCTTAGTATCCGGGATCAAAACTACAGTTGCTATGATAAATTACACATAGACACATTTAGGGCCTGCCAGCGCGGGCTTCATGATTTTTAGTTATACTATGCTCAGGTGGATCTGACGACTTGCTTCTTCTGGTTCCTGTAACTCTGTGGTGAAGCTGAAGGGGAGCAAGGGAAATGATCCTAGCTCCTGACCCCAAAACGAGTTAACTTTTATATTTTTGTTTTTGCAGTTATCCTTGGCGGAGTGCAGAATCTGATGTGTCACAAGGGGTACATTTTGGTAAATGATTATAATTTTAAAGAAAATGAGATGATATCGTAGATTATAGTTAGCTATATGGTTGTGAAAACCAAATTAGTGGTGGCAATAGGCTGAGGTTTAGGAAACATCTGACACTAGTGCTTAGGTTAAAGGATGGTAAATTTAAAGTCAAAGTCAACTTTATTGTCAGATCTGCAATATGTACTGTACAGGACATACACAGGACCGAAATTGCGTTTCTCTCAGTCCCTCGGTGCAACAGTAAACATCTAAACATTGAAACACTGAACATATAATAATAGACATAAGCATAAAATAGTAAAACTAACACTGTCCTGAGTTTTTTGCATAGTGGTATAAGAGTATGAAAATTTACACCAACTCTAAAACTAAAACATTAAACATTTAATGAACATAATACTGTCCTGAGTTTTTGCATACTAGTATAAAAAAAGAGTATAAAAAGTATAACTAAAATAAACTAAAGGTTTCTAGCATTGACATTTGCAAAGTGGCAAAGCAGCGTATGAGTTAATGTACACAGTATATGTATGAGGTAGTAGTTGATGTTGTTATAGAGGCAAAAAGTGGCATATGCAGTAAGGCACATTGGGCATCCCTAAATAAGACCGTTCAGAGCACACTGTATATGTATCAGCAGTGGTGTAGATATTAGAGTAGTGTAAATGTAAACAGTAGTAATTACATGTAAGCAGTAGTAATAAAAGTAAACAGTATTAATAAATGTAAACAGAGAATGTAAACAGTATTATGACTATAGGCAGTGATGTAATACAAACATTAGTGCAAGTATGAGAAGTAGTGCAAACTGTATGAGCACATGACCGAGAGTTTAGTGAATAACCCGTTTGATGACACAGAGTCCAGTGTTAAAATCTTTGTGTTGTGTGGTAATGTGTGAGAAAGTTTTAGTGTTAAGGCAGTTCAAATGGGAGGGGGGCAGAGCAGGCAGAGTGTTTAGCATCCTGACTGCCTGATGAACAGAGCTGTCTCTCAGTCTGCTGGTTCGAGCCTGGAGACTCCTCAGTCTCCTCCCTGATGGCAGCAGTCTGAAGCAGCTGTGTAGTGGGTGTGTGGGATCACCTGCCATGCAGTGGGCTTTCCGAGTGAGGCGTTTGCTGTGTAAGTCCTGCAGTGAGGGCAAGGAGGTGCCCACGATCTTCTCAGCTGCTCTCACAATGCGCTGGAGGCTCTTGCGGCAGGATGCAGTACATGCACCAAACCACACAGTGATGCAGCTGGTCAGGACACTTTCTATGGCACCTCTGTAGAAGGTGCTCATGATGGGGGTTGAAGCTCCAGCCCTTTTCAGCTTGCGGAGAAAGTAGAGACGCTGGTGAGCCTTCTTTGCCAGTGCTGCAGTGTTCCTGCTCCAGGACAGGTCCTTTGAGACGTGCACTCCCAGGAACTTGGTGCTGTCTACTCTCTCCACTGCGGTGCTGTTGATGGTCAGAGGGGCATGTTGGGTTAGACACAATTTCCAATTTAACAACCTAATAACTTTGGCGTGCAGACTGCAAACTTGAAACAAGGTGGAGTTTTGTTTCAAAAGGGGGTTAAACAGTTGACAGATGTTTCTAAAAATAGAAAGGTTGAAATTGGTCCCTAGAAATAACTAATTAGAAATAACTAGATTGTAAATGTTTCCTAGAAACAACTAGGCCGAAAAATGTTCCTAGAAATAACAAATTAACGAAAAGATGGTAAATACATTTTAGTATACAAAGAATTTCACTTGCGTTGATATTGAGGCGGCATCGGTCTTGAACGTTTTATTTTCTTTAATCATGTCATGGAGGAAGGAGTATTGATGCAAGCATATTTCAAATGAGCAATTAACAACACTGTTTTTTTTTCCCCCTCTGTGAAATGTGTGTGAAGCAGGATGGGGGACGCCCCTTGGAAATGTTTCCTGGCCTGCAGGCTCAAACCACTCAAACCTGAAGTGGACCTGATCAGAGGGTGTTTAGAAATATGATGGTTCTGTAGATTTATAGCAATTGACTTGACGAGACGACATGTGACTTATTGACTCAGGAAAAAGGTGTATAGAACCACAGGTGTACAATGTTTTGTGAATTATGCTCTGCCGCCGCTTGCGATGTTACTTTTATGTGTGTAATTTCTGCTATAAGCTGAATGAAAAGGTACAGTATTTTTGTAAGTATGAACCGCCTTAAAAACTACTCATAACTAACCCTAATGAAGATTAAGTCTCTCCCAAACCCAACTAACATGCATGATTCATTCTTTGTACTACTGATTTATAATTTGTTGGGTGTTGTTTGTTGTGGCACATTCTGTTTATTATAGGTGGTTCTTGGAAATGCTCCAGCTGAGGGGGTAAGGATGGAACTCTATTTTTGTTTTATTGCACATTTCCGGGTACAAATTTTAATATAACATTGGAGAAATTGGCTTACGTTTTAGAATCTGACTTATCAGCACAATTGTGAGTGGGTTTATGGATAGACAATAGAGAGTAATTTAACTCATATGGATTTACCCACGTTTGGGCCTTCTCTTAGATGAGTGAATTGGGTTAACTAAGAAGGCCCTGTTGTAGTCTAACGAGTCGAAAGTTTGTGGTTTAGATTTTCTCAACAGATTTTACAGGAGGCAAGACCAGACAGCCCTGTTCAAGTACGGACCCGTGTGGGGTCGCTGAACGCACACCACAGGTAGTGCGTGTTAATGCCAGGGGATCCACACGGTTCAGTGTGCTCCAGCCCGTGAACCAGGAAGGAGCTAAGGATTGGGCTGGACGACAAGAAGAGGTCGCATTCGAACTCTTGTGCCTTGGTAGACCAAAGTAGCCGAGTATAGTTGCGTGCGGGCCCAGAAGGACTCTGTTTTATGGGGCCACTCGGTGCTAGGAATATCCACACATAGAACAGACACCTAGAACGATAAAAACATTACATATTAGAGTTTCACATAACACGAAGAAAACTCGGGGACATAGGAGGACATTCCCGAGCAACGCCAGGGGAATGCCCCTGAGTACGTGTGGCACATTCAAAAAGTATATTAATGTTTCTGTGATGGTGATATAAATCTTGTGTTCTTTCTCTATTTTTGTGTGTTCAAGGGAGACAACTGCCTTGCTGCTGGAGGAGGAACTTGGGAACTTAAGGTTCATAATTCTGCAATATCCTAAGCGCTTACTATTATTATCGTTCATAGTTTGCATATATTTCCTTATATTCTACAATTTGCATATTAATAAATTCATTCGGGTCTGGACGACCCACTGGACGATTGGCTGATAAAGATCTTCGGTCCCTGGAAACAGGTGTTTGTATCTATAATGGTATCATTGGCTATTTTCTTAGGCATACTTATAACTTGCGGGTGCTGCTGTGTGCCTTGTCTGAGGTCTCTGACGGTTCGACTTATCACGTCCACCCTGGAGAAGAGGGATCCTGAAGTGATGTGCCAACTGCTTTTGTTAAAAAACTATAACTTGGAGGATTTTGAAAAAAACTGATTGAATATTGTGTATATATACGTTTAGTTGCGTTATTAGGTGTGTGATTTTATTTCTTTTGGGATGGACCTCAGGAATTGAGGTCCAAAGGGGGTTTGTTATGAAATAAAATATTTTTTATTCTTCGTGTTTTTACTCCACCAGAAGGGGTTTTCAAATGATGCAGTTTGTGTCCTCTCTGTCTGTCTGTCAGTTTTATGACTTTGCAGATATTTGGCTTGGGAGAAGTCCACTGAAAGCCACTCTCTGGTTCTGCATGTTTGCTCAGTCAGGGAGTGTCAGAACAAGCCCTAATCTATGTGTGTCTTTGGTGTGGTTTGGTGTCCAGTTGCACTGATTGGTCACTTGGTGGTCTACTAGTGTGTGTGTGATTTGTGGGTGCTCAGCATTGTTGTATATTTAGTTTTGGAAACCAGAGTAAGCTGAAACCCCCTGAGGCCTGGGTAAACCAGAACAGAAGCTTTCTGGCAGTGGGGTAGGACAAGAAAACAAAGCAAAACTGCTCTTATTGGTTAAGGCAGGAAACACCCTACAAGAAAACAAAGCAAAACTTCTCTTATTGGTTGAGAGCAGAAAACGCCCCACAGAAGAGTATAAAAGTATAAGTTTCCATCCTCCAACAGACAACGCAGAAGCAGGCCACGAGGGACCAACCCATCAGGTTGTATGCTGTCTCCATTGAATGCGCATTCATGTTCTCTTTGTTCTCCTATCTTTCTTTCTTTCTCTCTCTGTCTTCTCATATGAGATCATATATATATAGCTTATAAAATATAACAAATGTATTTTGTGACTTTTAACCTTATGATTAATTAAACTGGTTTGGAACTTTAAGTGAGCGTTTGTCGTGTATTCAGCGTACCTCCTTTTCTCTGATCCAAAGTGAACCAAACAACGAACTTGGGGCTTAACGCCAACAAATTACAGAACACCTGCTCTGTGGTCCAGGTACACTCCAACTCTGGACAAAACACCACCTGAGATGGGAGTTATGTTGTGAAAAAACAGATTATTGTTTTTGTAACAAAATAAAGCCCAGGATTCATCATTATGTCCAAATTCACTCCCTGTTTTATCAACATCCTTGTATGAGACTGCTACTCTACCTGCAGATCTTCTACTCTACCTGCAGATCTTCTCAACTTGACCTCCCAGTAACAGCATCCAGTCAGACTCTCCTTACTCAGAATCTGAGGATCACATAAAGTGAATCTGTCTGGATGATAAGGATAAAACTGATTTTGACTCATTAAAGTTACTTTTCTGTTCCCTTCAGATAATAACAGATATCTCTGAGCTGTGTTTGGATCCAGAGTGATGTCACATGAATATCTATAATAAGCAGTTGAGCTGGGTCCTACTAAAACATTTTTCCCAGTCAGAGATGACAACACAAATCTATATTTCATCTGATATTCATAAACACTTAGCATTTGAAATAAAATCACAGAAAGACTGATGTGCTAAGACTTTTTTTTTTTTTACAAGAAAAACTTGACTCAGTCCTCTTGAATCAAACAATAACTGATATTACTGATAGCTTCTTCTAGGCAAATAAAACTAAAATAACTTCTGTAGACTTCTTGTCACACTGCCACTCTCTCACCTGTGAAGTTATAAATCACAATACATTCATTTAGCAGGAATATTTATGTAAAATAACTTAAAAGTAGTAAACACATTGTAGTCTAATGCATCTTTCCCAGGGATAATTCACCTTTTGAACTGAGACAGCTGGGTTTAGACTCTGCCATCTTCTCCAACTCTACAAGCTCTTCACTGGCAGTCTTATCACTGGATCCAAAACTCTGGTTGGAATTCTCCTAAAAATAAAAAAAAAATAAAAAAGTAATGATTAGAAGTCAGTGTCAAAGTCCTTAAATTCAGTTTTCCAAAACAGGTTAGTTTCCAATTCACAGCTTCTGATTTACAATACCCTTCCCACAATAAAAAATAAATAAAAATAAA
>JBBPBX010012152.1:32678-54586 GCA_038048925.1 Garcialebias charrua | reverse complement strand
TTTATGGGATTATAATTTTTGATTTTTCTTTTCCACTTGCTGGATTACTTCAAGATCAGAGACAGTTCAAGGTTTCCTTTCGTGTTGGACCCCATCCCCAAGGACTGGCGATGGCTTCCAAAAGGGGGGAGATGTAGTGGACATGACCATGTTCACTTTATTACATCTGTGTACTTTTGAACTGTTCCAGAGATGATCTTTACTGACCTCTCAGTAAAGCAAGACATTTATCACAAAATCATTCCATTAGTTGTAATCAGAATATAGTCACCAAAAGAGACTATTTCTACCTTTGATTTTATTCTAATGTAATCAAAAGAATAACTTTTGTCATTTTCATGATATATGTTATATGCTGTTATTCTTTAAATGTGAAACATCAATGTGTCATTTCTGCAAGTGAAAAGGTGTCAAAGTTCAGCTAAAATGTCAAACTGACTTACACTGAAATTGTTTTTGTCGAGTTTCAGCTAAAACTCTCATCTAGCGTCTGAAAGTCTCTCACTCAGATACTTTTCCTAAACAATTTCCTTCTCTGTGCTGAATTTCACCTTGAATAGTGATAACGAGTGGACCAATGAAAAAGAGACAAGTTTCTCTCCTCTCTAAGTCTCTTTTTAAGTTCTAACTGTGCGGAAACGCTTCAGTCTTTGAATGGACAGAGAGTTTGAATGGACAGAGACCTGAAAGCTCTCTGCCTTGCAGCTGGTCAAGCTTGGTCAAGAGCCAAAGACTAACTTGTCAGCTAGAACTGATGGACGCCTCCATCCAGTTCCCCGAGCAAAAGCTCCAAAGTTCCTAATGAACTTTCTTTGAGAAACATCTCGTCTTGAAGTCGGCCAGAAGCTGCCACATGTTTCTGACGGCTGACGCGGATCCGAGGAGACGTTGGAAGTAAACGACCAGTTCAGACGTACGAGGGCCGGAAGGACTCTGTGCACCTGGGAGGCTGGTAATATCTTTATCAGACGCATCGTCAAAAGGTAAAGCTGTTTACAAACGTACCTGGGATTTAGCCGAAGTCGGATGGAAAGTGTCATCTCTGGTTACACTCGAGATAAATAACTTAATCTCTCCAACCTCTTATTCCTCCTTTTCCCTTTCCCTCTCAATCTTAAGCTGGAAACTATTTTAAGCTGAAATGCCCCTCAGACTAAATATGTTAACATCCAATATTTATGTCTGTTGTGTTGAATTTAAGTGTGCTGACGTTTTAAATTGAAAGAAAGTGAAATCATGTCAATCAAGTGTAATGGTGTTAATTTAGTTGATTTATTTTAAATAAATGATAGTGTCTCTTTGACATATCAAACTAAGTTAACGTCTTTGTCACTTAATGGCTCTGTTTATTTATCCATCATAAAGATCACAGAGATATTGGGTAAACTGAAAAAGAACAGAATCCGTGAATTTACTATTCAATCTGAATAAGTAGATTAATTAAGGATAAAGAGGTCAGTATTAATATTGACCTCCTCATAATTCTTACACAGTTAATTTAATTCACATGTAGGTGAAAGATGTGGTGAGGCTGTTTGTTAAAAAAAGATTCCGTAAGAGTTAAAATGTAAAACTTTTTATTTTTTGTGCAAGTTTGGACATACTTTACAGATATGTACTATTATTTGCCAAGCCATTATTTTATTTTTGTACAGTTAATTTAATTCACATTTAGGTGAAAGATTTGGTGAGGCTGTTTGTTAAAAAGACTATGTAAGAGTTCAAATGTAAAACATTTTATTTTTTTGTACAAGTTTGGACATACTTTACAGATTACCAATAGTAATGTACTTTGTTTATTTATGTTTGAAGTGTCTAATGAAAATAAACAGTTTAAGTTAATTATAATGATTTTTTAAAATATTAATTAGTACCGTACTGTACTTGTATCGGTACTTGGTATCGGCAAGTACTTTAATGTAAGTACTTGTACTTGTACTCGGTTTTCAAAAATCTGGTATCGGTGCATCCCTAATTGTAATCATTTATTATCTGGGTGTCCAAAAACTTCTTTAAAACATCTTCAGTTAATCCAAAATGCTGCTGCCAGAGAACTGTAGATAGTGGGAGAGATCATATCTCTTCAGTTTTAGCTTCTCTCCACTGGCTCCCTGTCAAGTCCAGAATTGATTTCAAAATCTTACTTCTAACCTACAAAGCTCTCAACAACCTAGCTCCATCTTATATTCAAGATCTTATTGTTCCATATTTTCCTAACAGAGCACTTCGCTCTCAGACTGCAGGTTTACTTGTGGTTCCTAGAGTTTCTAAAAGCAGAATGGGAGGAAGATCTTTCAGTTATCAGGCTCCTCTCTTGTGAAACCAACTTCCAGTTTCTGTCTGTGAGGCTGACACATTGTCCAGGTTTAAGACTTTCCTTTTTGATAAATACTATAGTTAGTGTTGGCTTGTTATGCTGCTATAGACTACTGGAGGACAAATTGACCTCATTTCTTAAAATGAATAGTTTTCATTTGATACTATTTTTAGCTTAACATGTGATTCTCAACCTGCCATTGTGTATCTGTTCCTCCTTCCTGTTCCTCTCAAACCCAGCCAATTGAAGCAGATGACCACTTGTCCTGAGTCTGGTTCTGCTAATGGTTTCTTCCTCATGAGGGAGTTTTTCCTTTCCACTGTCACCTTCATGCTTGCTCAAGATGAGAGTCTGTGATGGAGTTAAACTCAAAGCAGTCTGCTCCTCAGATAAATAATGTTAAATTATTTTTTATGAATATGAATGTTTCTGTTCAGTGTCCTGAGATGACGTCTGTTGTGACTTGGCGCTATATAAATACTGTAAACTGAACTGAATTGAACTTCTTCTTAAAACAGTCACATTATTTGAATTTTTCTTTGATAATTTCATGTACACAGGACCGAAATTGCGTTTCTCTCAGTCCCTCGGTGCAACAGTAACCATCTAAACACTAAACACTAAAACATTTAATAAACATAAGCATAAAATAGTAAAAGTGTAACACAGTGTTACACTTTTACTATTTTATGCTTATGTTTATTAAATGTTTTAGTGTTTTAGTGTTTAGATGGTTACTGTTGCACCGAGGGAATGAGAGAAACGCAATTTCGGTCCTGTGTATGTCCTGTACATATTGCAGTTCTGACAATAATGTTGACTTTGACTTTGACTTTGATGTAAAACTGCTGGAAAAATATGGGAGTCAATAAAAGCTTTATAATTTTGTGAAATGTATTTATCAAACTGTTTTGTAGATAACATTATGATTTTGGTGATTAGTCTTTATATTCTTTTCATTAGAACTTTGTCTTTGTGGTAAACATTTACAGAAAAATAATGCAAGCTAACTATACACGAGAAACCCTGATGTATGGTTTCAGCTGTCATCAGCAAACTGGTTGATCTACTGTGAGAGGGTGCTATTTATAAGACTGAGCTGAATACATCATCTCAGACTGAGGAAATATTTTGGACAAAAGACTAAACGTTTCTACATATTTTTTTTTTTTAATGTCCAGAGGACCAGACTTAGCTTTTTTAAATATGCACGAGAAACACGGTCTTATTTAGAAAGGTTTAGGCTAAAACAAAGGTGTTTTACACAAAAATCTACAGTTTCATCCATTTTCCATCCTCTCTTCACAGAGGTGGAGCTAGACCTTTTTTGTACGGGATGACAAAATGTTTTTTTAGGGGGACACATACAAATAAAAACAATTAATTTGTTTCTCCAACCTGTTACATAAGAAACATTTCTTTTTGACAATTTTCAGAACCCACAGAGAACGATGGCCAACATATTTTAAATTCAAATATAAAAATTTAAGATGGCTACCAAATCTAAATTTTAATGACTATGACAGCTAATTATAGACTTACTGAGACTAAATCTGGTGTGGTGGAAGCTGCAGTCACAAATATATAGTACAGAGTCAAATCATAAATTTAAAATGGCGGCCACATGGCAGTCCCAGTCAAGGTTACTTGAGGAACATTTCAAATTGGTCCATGTCATTGCTATGTTACAGATTGGCCAATAGATTTCACCAAGTTTTCATTAAATGATTCTTAAACCAACTATTTTACACAATTGTAGGATGATACACTGCCTGGCCAAAAAGAAGTCGCCGGCCAAATAAAAAAAAGGTCACATTAATATTCTGTTGGACTGCCTTTAGCTTTGATTACGTCATGCATTCGCTGTGGCATTGTTTGGATAAACTTCTGCAATGTCACAAGATCTATTTCCATCCAGTGTTGCATTCATGTTTCACCAAGATCTTGCATTGATGACTAGGCAGTAGGCACTAGTCATGATGGGTGCATCACTTCCCCCTGCCTCTCTTCTTACCCTGATGCGCCCATCACTCTGGAACATGGTAAATCTGGACTCATCACACCACATGACCTTCTTCCATTGCTCCAGAGTCCAATTTTATGCTCCCTAGCAAATTGAAGCCTTTTTTTTCTAGTTAGCCTCACTGATAAGTGGTTTTCTTAAAGCTACACAGCTGTTCAGTCCCAATCCCTTGAGTTCCCTTCCCACTGTGTGTGTGGAAATGCTCTTACTTTCACTATTAAACATAGCCCTGAGTGCTACTGTTGTTTTTCTTCCATTTGATTTCACCAAACGTTTAAGTGATTGCCGATCACGATCGTTCAGGATTTTTTTCCAGCCACATTTCTTCCTCGAAGACAATGGGTCCCCACTATCGTTTTGAATAATGCATTGGACAGTTCTTAACCCAATTTTTGTAGTTTCTGCAATCTCCTTAGATGTTTCTCTGCTTGATGCCAATGATTTGACTCTTCTCAAACAGACTGACATCTTTTCCACGACCATGCAATGTGTCTTTCAACATGGTTGTTTAAGAAATAGAAGCAGCCCATTGCACCAGCTGGGGTTAAATAACTTGTTGCCAGCTGAAACATAATCGCCCATGCAGTAATTATCCAATAGGAGGCTCGTACCTATTTGCTTAGTTAAATCCAGGTGGCAAATGTTTTTTGGCCTGGTAGAGTATTAATTTAGTGTTTCAGTTGTTGTTGTTGTTTTTTGGGCCACACACCACACGTGGAGGGTCACGTCGACATGCATACGCACCGGCCCCGCCGCCACGGCCCAGCGTCGCCCGTCCCCCAGAGGGGCCGTGCACCGTGGAGCACTGATAGGTTCCCTTTACACCAGACAGCAGCTGTTTGATAGGTAATTACTCTTTTTTGCACCAATTGCCTGTATTTTGATGCCACATGTCTCCACTTCACTTGTCAATCATTTTGAGGGTGGCACCTGGAGTGGCCAATCAGGTGCCAGGGATGGCATTTGACACCTTGGCCACACCTCTAGCCCTGCCCCTGTCTCTTTATAATGTCAAACTTGAAAAATACAAATTTTATGACAGTTTTACAAATACATGCCTATTTATTGAAAAAGACTAAAAAATAAAAATAAAAAAAGAGAAAAAGACAATGACTAAATCCAAGGCACCAAGCATGGAGGCTCAGTCTCTCCTTTTCAGTTTCTACATCTATGTGATGCTTAAACATTTTTCAACACTAAAATAATCTGAAAATGAATACCTATAGAAGAAACAAAAATGGATACGTAAAAAAAAAAGCCTTGTGTTTGTAGGATGGTGTCAAGATAATTGAAAGCACTTTTTATTTGTTCACAAGTAAATATTCCAGGACAATATTGCTTTTTGTTTGTTTGTTTTTCATTATCAACAATGGTCGTGACTTTTGTCTCGGAGCTCTGGTACCGATGGAAACCAGAAATGCTACCAGCTTTCCTACAAAGCCAGTATTTGACGCTCTGGGATGAAAATATGTTGCATGCAAATAATGCTGGTCAACTGAAGGTTAATCGACAGAAAATAAACTGGATTCTTGTTATAGACTGGTTTTGAAGAGCTTTCTTTTCAATCATTTGTAAATGAAAAACAACAGTTTATTGATTTTTTCCCCCTACTTTTTTTCACTTGAGTATAAATTGTCTATTGAGTAACATCATTCTATCAGCTCTTGGAATCAAGCACGAGGGAAAACAACACTAAATGCAAAAAGGTTAGTAAAACTACAGACGTGTGTGTTTTATCTGCACAAACCACTGGTTTCCATCGTTATGAAACAAGCTCTTGCTTTGCCGTAAATCAGGGAGCCACGGGGACGAAGCACACTGCCCTAGGGTCATCCATTTCATTCATAGTTTATCACTAGCTCCAATGAACCTAGTTATTGCCATTATCATAGCAGCATTTAAATCCCTATTGAGCATACAATGGGGGAGCTGGAGGCAAAAATTGCGGAGCCAATTCCTGGAGTATTAAATTACGTGCTGCTTCCATTCCAGTGGATGTGGAGCTGGGCCATAAAGCCTGATTGTTTTGCCATTAGAAATAATAGATCCACAGTGCAGACAGGCAGGGAGATTAGCTGGTACTGTAGAGCCCCAGGAAACAGATGTGGAGCGTATGTCTTTTGTTGCTTTCTTGTCAATGATTTGAAGGGAGGAAACAGGCGCACAGAGAATACTGAGGTGCAAACTGCTCAGCTCAACAAGTAGAAACTGACATTTTAGAGACTTTACAGAGATTGCATTGTGAAAGTTGTGTTTACCTAATGAAAAAACCTGCATTATACATTATCATTTTCAATTTTTTTATCAAATGTGGAAACTCTCCTTAATGTCTAAATACAATTTATGGCAATTAAAATTTCAACACCAAAAGAAGAGAAAAAAACTGCCTAAATCCCCTGGAATAAGAATAAAACTCATTATATTCATAGGCCATGTTTTACATTTGTTTAATTCAGAACAAATAGTCTCGAGACATCTCAGTTCAGGCTAAATTTACTTATTTATTGCCTTTTTTGCCCCTTTCTAGTACTTCACAAACCTTAGTAATGTATTTTTCCTTTCAGAACAGCCAAAACACAACCAAGGCACATGTTTGACTAAACATAATCAAGTTGACATAAATAGAGTATGTTTTCTTTTGGATGCATAGTATTTTTCACAATAATATTAATTTCTAACATTAAACATTTGACAGGTTAACATAAGCTGTCGGGTTTGTATCTATTTCTTTACTACTACAGGTAGTCCTCGACTTACGATGGCCCCGAGTTACGATGTTTTGCGGTTACAACGCACCTCCCATTAAAAAAATAATAATTGAAATTTTTATTTTAGAATTCAAACTACCAATTCAGGGGTGTGGTCGTGAGATGGAGTGAGTCGCACTTGCCAGTGCTCCGGGTAAAATTTATTTTTTAGTACCACCAAGCCCT
Organism: Garcialebias charrua; assembly: GCA_038048925.1. Classification (NCBI taxonomy): domain Eukaryota; kingdom Metazoa; phylum Chordata; class Actinopteri; order Cyprinodontiformes; family Rivulidae; genus Garcialebias; species Garcialebias charrua. The sequence continues at coordinate 47,313 of JBBPBX010012152.1, read as the reverse complement.
CTATATGTAATATTTTTTGCCTATCATCACGCACACAACTTCCATCAAGCATCTCTTTTGAAGATTTTGGATTAAAAAATGTCTCAAAAGTCGACAAGATCGAAGAAGGACGCTGAGAAAGATGACGCTGGCCTAACCCTCGAGGCAATTACCTCGCTGCTGGAGGAGCACCGCGCTGCGCTGTCAGCTGAGTTCAAACAAACTTTTCACCAGCTGGATATCAAATTGGACCAAACTCGGCTTGCGGTGGAGGAACACGGCCAGTGTGTGTCATCACTGGAACTTGTCACTAACGAAAAAGCAATAATACAGCACCCCTGCTGGCCAGTCATGAGCCAGGGCATCTGTTCCCAGCGGTGCGTCTGTCTCCTTTAGAGAGAAGTACAGGTCACAATGTGAGCTGGTCTTGCATGCAAACAGGTCGATGGAGGCTCTCCCGTACCGTGACCAGATCTGGTCCATGACCCGTGGGTTCAGTCTACATTCTGAGGCTAAGAGAGGCCCTCTTGAAAGGGCATCCACACCGTAGTTTAGTTCGCCTGGGATATGAGTCGCCCTGAGTGACAGTAACCTTGGAGCACACCACGTGAACAGTTTTTGTGTTAGACCGAGGAGGGCTCGGGATCTTGTCTCTCCTTCCCTGTTGATGAAGGACACTGTTGTCCTGTTATCTGATTTCCCCAGGACATGCTGCTCTGCGATCAGACCTTTTCCAAAAAGGTATTTTACTGACAGGAACACGGCCCACAATTCCAGGAAGTTGATGTGTAATCTCACTTTCTGTTGTTTCCAGAGGCCTTGGGCATTCTGATTTCTACAGACTGCTCCCCAACCTGTTTTTGAGCTATCTGTCGTGATTCCCACTCGGGATGACACTCGTCCCAACGGGACCCCTTCCGTGAACACGAAAGGGTCCCTCCATGTTTCTAGGGCTGTCAGGCCTTCTGAACTGATCCGAATTTCCTTGCTCGTCTGAAAGGGACAGGGTGTGTCTGTTTGTTTAGCCATATCTGCAGGGCCCACATTTTCAACAGTGCGTGTGGCACACAGGGTATGGCCACCGCCAAGAGGCCCAAGAAGCATTGGCATGTCTTTAGGGGAACCTCCTGACCCAGTCTAAACCTTGCCAGGCAATGGTGTATCGAGGAAATGCATTCCTCTGAGAGCCATGCCCTGTACCGAGTGGTGTCGACCTGTACTCCCAAAAATACGGTAATCCGTGATGGAGTCAGGTCACTCTTTTGCAGGTTTATAACAAGACCGAGAGCCTCCAGGTGAGAGATCCCCATGTGGGAGTGCAACTGAGCCTACGTTTTGCTCTCAGCCAGAATCAGGAGGTCATCCAGGTAATTCATGATCCTGACCCCTTGACCCCTGAGAGGGGCCAGCATTGCATCCAGACATTTTGTAAATGTACGCGGAGCAGTCTTTAATCCGAAAGGTAAAGCCTTGAATTTGTATGCTTTCCCCTCGAATGCGAAATAGATGTATTTTCTGTGCCTCCTCAACACGCTCACTTGGAAATAAGTATATTTTAAATCCATGGTGCATGCGTAGTCTCCTGGTCTCACAGACTGGAGGACCTGTCGCAATGTGAGCATCTTGAACTTGAATGTTTTTATTCTCTTGTTCAGCATTCTAAGATCGAGGATCGGCCTCAAGGACTGGTCTCTCTTGGGCACCAGGAAGTACTTGCTGTGGTGACCGGAGCGTAGTTTATGTTTTGGAACAACACTTATTACTCCTTTCTGCAGCATCGTTGATATCTCCTCTCTCAGTACGTGTGCGCGTGCTAGGCTGATGTTTGACTGCAGCACCCCCGTGAAAGGGGACGATCCTTTGAGGAACCGCAGCCTGAGCCCATGACGGACAGTCGTCATGATCCATGCATTCGAGACACGCCCTCCAGGCCTGCACGTGCGCCGTGAGTCTGAAGGGCATGTTTATCTGTTGTTTGTGTTTTGTGGGCGCTGGAAGGGTGGCCTTTGACCCCTCTCGCATGTTCCAGGGCGAGCTGGTCTGTCCGACAAAGGACGCTGTGAGGTCTGACTGCCTTAGGCAGAGCTCATGCATCCCGCTGCGGTTCATTGTCTGACCTAGCAGTTTGTGTTTCACAAAGGAGGGATTTGAGTCAAGAACCAAGGCAGACCATGCTTTGGTACTTTTATTTTTGTGTACGGATGAACAAATGTTTGTTTTTATTTCACAAACAGTAGGGAAATCATGTTTTGTGCACACACACGTGTCACCAGCTCCTCGTAATATTTTACAAATAAAGTCTGGGTTCAAAATACTCGGTTCCCGTACCACTAGGGCGGGCAAACCTGCAAAAGTGTGATGTTGTCCTGTTTCATCAGGCCCGGATCTGCTTCCCGCCTGGGTTTACCGAAGAGGTTCTCGGCCGGGCCGCCTGGCGAAGAAAGAGCTCCCCGTCGCAGGCAGGTCTCTTCTGCAGGGGGCGACACATGGCATCCCTGGGGGGGCAAAACCCCTTCTTGGCAACCCCTCACGGAGGGCTTCTGCTGCTTCCGCCTTTGCTCCAGCTTGGTCTGAATGCGCTCCAGAGCTTCCCCGAAGAGTCCCGTTGACTCGATAGGGTGGTGCAGAAAGAGGGACCTCTGGTCTTCTGGGAGGTCCGTCAAAGTCATCCACAGGTGGCGTTGGGTGATGACCATTTCCGCCATGGATCTGCCCTATGTGATGGCTATTGTCCCTATCATGCGGAGCACAAAGTCAGAGGCCTTGCGGGCCTCCTCCAGGGCCTCTTCCGTGGCCTGTTCATTTGTCGTTACCTGGAGCTCCTGTAGCTTCTCTGCTAGGTACGTCTGCATCATGGTCGAAGCGTTCATTGCGCGTGCCGCAAAGCCGTGAGCTCTGTGACATTTATCGAGCTGTTTTGCCGAAGCGCAGCAGGCCCTGCTAGGCAGTGTTGGCTTTACGCCCGCTGTTGCGGGGCTAGTTGAGACGCCAGGGTATCCTCTATTTGCGGGATGCTGGCGAGTCCTGCTGCCTCCATCCCAGCGACATTCAGGAACCGAGAGAGCGGCAGAAGCATGGGAGCTCTGGGTTCAGCCTAGGAGCGTGTAAGCTCCATGAGGAAATCCGGAAAAATGGGCATTCTTTGCCTCGTCGTCGGCTGCTGTTTCGCATATAAATAAATCCCCGCCAGCCTCGTGACCTGTTGGCAAGGTGTGGGGTCTGGCCACGCGACCTGCAATGTGTCCGCAGCCCTGCGACACAAGTCAAATAGAGCGGGGACCGAGGCGTCCATTTCCAGCAGTACTGGCACCAGGTTGCAGGAGAAGTCCTCACTTTCCCCCTCGTAACCATACTCGGCGTCTAGGTCAGATGCTTCGGGCGTCGAGTACCTGACAGGGGCCAACGTATCCAAACCATTTCCTTCTCCGACCTGACCTTTGCATTCCAGGTCCGTGTTCTCGAGCTCCGGTTAGGGAGCGAGCGGTTCTGTGGGGCCCGTGGCTTTTCGCATCGCGGCACCACCCATTGCTTTAGCCACGGCGTCCACACGGTGCTTTCTCATGACCGCCGGCATCTGGCTGCAGTGTGGGCAGGAGTTGGGGATCCCAGTGCTGTTCTTGCAGGCAGAATTCCCAGGTAGACAGGACAGGCCTCGTGGATGTCGGTCGCCAACAGGGAGTAGCCGCAACCGCTGGGGCAGGGACGTGAACCAGGGCTCACTGGCCTGCTGGTTTTCTTTGGAATCTTGGTCTTCCGTTTCCCTACTCGGGGGCCATGTCCGAGAAGCGTCGAGCTTGTTGTTTTAGTCTTTTTCTTTGTTCGAAGATGTCCTCTCCGTCGCGTCGCTTTCGCTGGCTAGCTTGCTACTCGTTAGCAGGGTAGCGGTGTGAAGCAGTTAGCGCCATCGAGCGAAGCAGCTGCTGCAAGAGAAGAAAAAGCTTTGAAGTTAGGTAGAATATGCTGGACTAGCTTTCGCCAGCCCAGCAATACGCAGGAAAATTCCCTGTACGCTCAGCGTAGGGAGCAAGCTCACCTCTGGTCGAGCGATGTGACAACAGAGAAGTCCCACGAAGTTCAGGTTTTAGCGAGGTGAAGGGCAAAAAGAGACCGTTTGGATGGGCGCTCGCGTCTTAAGTACCCAGAGGGCGGGGCCTCTGGGGTGACGCTGACACCCCCTGCCGTAAAGGCGTGAATGTATTCCTTCAGGTAATTGCGCGGGGGCGCAATTCCCATAACAATAGTGTTGCACCGAGTGACCTGACTGATAAAGGGAACAGAGAACCTGGAGAAAACCCATACAAACACGAAAAGAAAATGCAAACTCCACACAGAAAGACCACAGGACCAGGTCCAATCAGGGATTGAACCCAGGACCTTCTTGCCATGAGGCAACAGTGCTACCCACAAGCTGTTATGCTGCCAATTTACAATTAAAGCAACTAAATTTGGTTATTGCATCAATCCATCAAAATTAAACTTTTTGTCCAAACTGGATTGATTCAACAAGCTATCCACAACATGTAAGATATTATTTGTTAATAACTTTTTCATAAAACTCCTCTTAAAATAACCTGAAGTAAATCCTTACCATTTAAAATAGTGTGAATTCAAAGAAGTCTAATTAGGCTCATTAAAATGAAAACGTTTATCACAGAAAATGATTTTCACCAACTCCATTAAAATAAATCTGACTTAACTCTAGTAAGAGAAAACAATCAGCCCTAAAATATTTGTTATCCAAGCAGATAAATTAAGTTACAGCAACTGAAGCGTTTCATTAACGTGTCAAATGAATATATTTTTGTTCATTCAGTACATTTAGTTTTTGTGTGTGAACATTCGATTACTTGTACACAAAAATAAAATGTAATGCAGTCAACAAATATAAAATCACGTGTTTTTTTCAACCTCTATATTAGCATCACAACCCATCTCTGAATGCATATTTTATTATTTTGCATGCATGCTTCATTTGCTTAAGTACTTAAAAATTGAAAATGCTGCTCTTCAGCCAGTAATAGACAAATGCTGTTGTGTAGGACGGTACGATTGAGATGAGGACGCTGGTAACGGTGAGCTCCCAAGTGAATTTGGACGAACACATAAAATGCTTTTCACTTCAGGTCTGCTAACTGCTGCACGCTCGTGTGATTGGCTCCTTCTGTGTGTATGTGTAGGAGTTTATGTGCTTTTGTGTATGCGTGTGTGTGTAGCCAGGTTGAATCCTATCAGGTAAAAAGCTGGAATTGGATGAAATTTGGCAATGTAAGGGCAGGAGATAATGAAATGTGGGCGAGAAAACAAAACAAACAATGAATACAGTACAGATACTTAATATAAATGTATTTTAGAGACTATTTTACATTTTGGTTATACTGTCATTTAAAGGAAAATTGGTTTTCAATGAGACAACATTTTGTTGTAGAGAGTTGTCATAAATTGTCAGCTTTTATTTTGATTAAATAAAGTAAGATACAGCAGCAGTTTCTTATTAAGTGTATGGGAGGATGTGACTGTCACTGTATCCAAGCCTCATGTCCAGGGCTGTGAATCAAAGCACTGCTTTTACCCAGAGATCAATAGTGTTGTCTCTGGGAAAGCGATTCAGTTGTGTGAAGCAAGACACTATAATTCTGCCCTGATGTGGCCTATTGATATTTATGTGGTTGGGTTAAATCCTTGATTTTAATGGTCATTTATTCAATAAAGACCATGAAAAAGAAATAACTTTGAAAAGAAAGACCAAATCCAATCAACACAGCTCAAAACAGTTGGCAAATGGTGGATCACTGACAGTGGAGTCATCTGGTCAACTCACTTGTCAACACAGCCTATTAGGTAGTAAAGTCAATCAAAATAATAATAATAATAATAATGATAATAATGATAACAGCTCTCACACATCTGGACACGAAAGACTCTTATGTTAGAATGCTGTTCATCGACTTCAGCTCGGCATTCAACACCATCATCCCCCAACAGCTCATCCTTAAACTGGACAGTCTGGGGCTGAACACCTCAATGTGTAACTGGCTGCTAGACTTCCTGACCGGGAGACCACAGGCAGTACGGGTCGGGAGTAACACATCCAGCACCATCACATTGAATACAGGGGCCCCACAAGGATGTGTGCTGAGCCCCCTTCTATTCACCCTGCTAACACACGACTGCACACCATCATACAGCTCCAACCACTTCATCAAGTTTGCGGACGACACAACAGTGGTGGGTCTCATCAGCAACAACGATGAGACGGACTACAGGAACGAGGTGAGCCGCCTGGCCTTGTGGTGCGGACACAACAATCTCACTCTCAACGTGGAGAAGACAAAGGAGATTGTTGTGGACTTCAGGAAGAGGGATGCCCAACATGCCCCTCTGACCATCAACAGCACCACAGTGGAGAGAGTGGACAGCACCAAGTTCCTGGGAGTGCACGTCTCAGAGGACCTGTCCTGGAGCAGGAACACTGCATCACTGGCCAAGAAGGCTCACCAGCGCCTCTACTTTCTCCGCAAGCTGAAAAGGGCTGGAGCTCCAACCCCCATCATGTGCACCTTCTACAGGGGTGCCATAGAAAGTGTCCTGACCAGCTGCATCACGGTGTGGTTTGGTGCATGTACTGCATCCTGCCGCAAGAGCCTCCAGCGCATCGTGAGAGCAGCTGAGAAGATTGTCGGCACCTCCTTCCCCTCACTACAGGACTTACACAGCAACCGCCTCACTCGGAAAGCCCTCTGCATGGCAGGTGATCCCACACACCCACTACACAGCTGCTTCAGACTGCTGCCATCAGGGAGGAGACTAAATGGTAATGGTAAATGGTAAATGGAGCTTATTTATATAGCGCTTTCCAGCCCCCTGTGAGGAGCCCCAAAGCGCTTTACAATACCAGCCATCCACCCATTCATTCACACATTCATACACCGGTAGTGGTAGCCTGCCTTGCAAGGCGCCATCCAGACCTACCGGGGACAACTCGGGGTTAAGTGTCTTGCCCAGGGACACAACGACACATGGTGGGCGGATGCGGGATTTGAACCTCCAACCTTCCGATCGGGGGTCGACTACCATTACCACTGTGCCACGGCCGCCCCACTAAGGAGTCTTCAGGCTCGAACCAGCAGACTGTGTGACAGCTCTGTTCATCAGGCAGTCAGGATGCTAAACTCTCTGCCTGCTCTGCCTCCCCTCCCACTTGTACTGCCTTAACACACAAAAAAAAACTTTCACACATTACCACACAACACAAAGTTTTTAACACTGGACTCTGTGTCATCAAAACGGGTTATTCACTCAACTCACGGTCATGTGATCATTCAGTTTGCACTACTTCTTATATTTGCACTAATGTTTGTATTACATTACTGCCTATAGTCATACTACTGTTTACATTCACTGTTTACATTTATTACTACTGTTTACATTTATTACTACTGTTTACATTTACACTACTTTTTATATCTACACCACTGCTGATATACAGTATATATTTTCTTTACTAGCCTTATTGCATATGCCACTTTACCTCTATACCAATATCAACTACCTCATACATATACTGTGTACATTAACCTCATATGCTGCTTTGTCACTCTTTTACAAATGTCAATGCCAGAACCTTCATTTTATTTTATAGATATACTTTTTATACTTTTATACTACTATGAAAAAACTCAGGACAGTATTACACTTTTATTATTTCATTTTATGCTTATGTTTATTAAATGTTTTAGTGTTTTAGTGTTTAAATGGTTACTGTTGCACCGAGGGACTGAGAGAAATGCAATTTCAATCCTGTGTATGTCCTGTACATATTGCAGTTTTGACAATAAAGTTGACTTTGACTTTGACTTTGAATGATAATCATAACAACAATAATAATGATAATCATGACAATAATGATAACAATGATAACGATAATAATGATAATCATAACAATAATGATAACAATGATAACGATAATAATGATAATCATAACAATAATACAAGATGGGGAGTGGTGGCGCAGAGGTTAAGAAGGTGAGCTTATGATCGGAAGATCGCCGGTTCAAGCCCCGGTACCGACAACAGCAAAAAAAAGATGTGGGTGGGACAGGTGAAGCGGTCACACCTGTCTCCACCCTCATCTGCCCCACTCTGGGCCCTTGAGCAAGGCCCTTAACCCACACCATCTGCTCCCCCGGGAACCCTAAATATCAGCTCTCTGCTCCACACAGAGAGCTGTGGTAGCCCGGTGGTCTGTGGTTGTGTCAGGAAGGGCATCCGGCGTAAAAACAATTGCCAAGTCTTCATGCGACTAGTTCGCTGTGGTGACCCCTAACGAAGGGAGAAGCCGAAAGAAAAAAAAATAATAATAAAATAACAATAATACAAGATACAAGATACAAGAGCTTTTATTAACATTGCACCAAGTACAACGTGACTATGTATACACAGTCGTCCAGAAGAGGGGTAGAGAATGTAAAGCTGCTGCTTATTCAAAACACATGACATGTTCTTCAGCGCGGCCTCTCTCATCCGTCTCGGGATGAAGGTCAAAGGTGTGAAAAAAAGGTAAGTAAACATGGGGGTTACAGCATTGGTATTAAAAAAAATGTATCACATTTTGTCTGCAAGACACCGCATGACACAGTAAAAACCATACCATAAGCACATAAGGACAGTTACATGTTGCATGTTGAGACTGAGGCAGGGAGGATCTGTCCATGATACATTCCGGATGCCTCCGATAACGCTCATAGAAAAGTTCTCCGGGGGGGGTAGCAGACAAGACAAACAGCAGCTATTTTTTCCACAGTAAGCACATCTCAGGAGAAATTAGATATCCAGCCTTTCCCAAGGCTGTTTCCAAGGGAGTCAGATAAGAATTAACAAATATTTTCACATCAGGCACACATTGTAATTTCTGTGGCCTTCAGTCTGTAAGGGCGATTCTGTTCCAATCCAATTCGGGACTTTTTCCACTGATCCAAGCTCTGACCTCAGATGTTGACCACAGCTGACCAGAGTCCCAATCCGAGGGTGATCTGTTCACCCTCTGGATAAGCTCGCAAACAGCTGATTTCTGATGTTGACCACAGCGTCCAGAGTCCAAATCCGTGGGTGAGCTGTTTCACCCTCTGGATAAGCTCGCAAACAGCTGATTTCTGATGTTGACCACAGCGTCCAGAGTCCAAATCCGTGGGTGAGCTGTTTCACCCTCTGGATAAGCTCACAAACAGCTGATTTCTCGAGGTCACGGCGCAGACCAGACATCGGGTGCTCCAGGCAGTTAAGTCCTGCTGAAGTCTCCCTCATTTTGCGATAGACCAGTGCTCCACAAACGCCAAAAAAAGCAAAGCGCTGCCATCATAATCCAATATAATCCAAGATTCTTCACCTCCACAGAGCACTCCCAGGAATCCACGGAATCCATGGCGGAATCCATGGCGTATCCTCCGTCACTCTGTGAGGGTGGGAAGGCTCCCCTTGTGCCGTTCCTTCTGTAGAGATCTTGTTTGTAGAATCGAATGCCCAAACCTCCAATCCATCTTAATTTGCGTTCGAGGTGCTTAGCTGAGGAGCTGCCAGCAGCAGGGGGGGGGAAGGACAGGAGAGGGAAGGGTTGCGACTGCCTCCGTCGAGAGCAAGGTTAAAATAATGATAATCATAACAATAATGATAAAAATGATACCGTTAATAATGATAATCATATAAATAATGATAACAATGATAACAATAACAATGATAATAATAATGATAATAGCAACACAAAGACGCAACTGGTAGATCTGCTGACTCTCAGCGAGCAGGTCCCTGGTTCAAATCCTGGTCCGGGGGCCTTTCTGGGTGGAGTTTGCATGTTCTCTCCGTGCGTGCGTGGGTTTCCTCCGGGTACTCCGGTTTCCTCCCACAGACCAAAAACATGCATGTTAGACTGATTGGTAACTCTAAATTTTCCCTAGGTGTGAGTCAGAGAGTGAATGGTTGTTTGTCTCTATTTGGCCCTGTGATGGACTTGTGACCTGTCCAGGGTGTACCCCGCCCCTCGCACAGTGATTGCTGGACGTGGGCACCGGCGACCCCCGTGACCCAAAAATGGAAGAAGCGGGTAAAGATAATGGATGGATGGATGGATGGATGGTGGATGGATGGATAATAATAATAATAATAATAATAATAATAATAATAANTGGACGTCTCATGCCCGGAGCAGTAGCCGCGGATCGCTCTGCCACCACACTGTGCCGGACGACAACAGCAGCCGTGGATTTGGATGGGCTAATGCTAACAGGTGCAGCTAATGCCGGAGCTGCGGGAGCAGCAGCTGCGGATTGCTCGATGCCGCCCGACAACACCAGCTCATGTCCTGGGCTAACATGCAGCTAATGCAGGAGCTAACGAGTGCTGCTAATGGCGGGGCCTAACATCAGCTAACGCGGAGCAGCTTGTTTGGGATGGACAAACATTGCGGAGAAACGGCTTTCATTAAGTTATTAATTTTTTTTCTGGCTCCAGATGTATGAAGTTAACAAGCCAACAGTCCTTCTTGTAAACAGTTTGGACTGCGTGTGCGTGTGTGGAGCGGAACGAAGCTGGGGAGCTCGGATGTGCAAGAGCTAACATGCTAAAAGACGAAGGCAGGCTTTGACCAGCTCAAAGTAAGAAATTATATTTTTTATTTATTCATTTATTTACATGTGATACTGTACATGTATTGTAATTATGCACTAGGTGTGTTAGGTGTGTTAGGATAGGCGAAGTGCTTGGTAACTGTACAGTAACATACATATACGTGCAGGCAGTGGCAGCTCGGGTGGACTCCGACTTATGGCAAAATCGACTTACGAACGGTCCTTAGGTCCGGAAATCGTTCGTAAGTCGCGGACTAACTGTATACATTTTTGTTAAAAAGCAATGTGTATTTTTGTAATGTTTCAGTATTTAGACCATCTTTTATCAGTCTTTTATATAATAAATGAATAAACAGAATGGTTTGGCTCACATAAAATTTAACTATTAGTAATTGTAATTAGCTTAAGAAATTACAGACCATCTTTTATCAGTCTTTTATATAATAAATGAATAAACAGAATGGTTTGGCTCACATAAAATTTAACTATTAGTAATTGTAATTAGCTTAAGAAATTACAATATTTTGGAAATATTATTTTTTTGCTTAAAGGTGAAATAAAGTTCTCAAAAATACAACTTTATAGAAATAGCATATAAAACGTGAGTTTTCTCTAAATTTAAATTAGATAAATTAAAAATATAGATACAATCTTAAGGCAAATGTTTGGTCTTATACTAAGTCAAGTGTATGAAACATGCACCACACCCTGCATGCCAATATGTTTTTTTTTTCTCTTTTTATTAAAAAGAAGTGAACCTGAAATATTGTGTTCCCCTTCCTAACACACCCCTTTCTCCCATTTTAGTATTAAACATAAAACACGCCTTTAATCATGTTCCAAGTGTCAGGCACACTGCTGATGTAATAGAGGCATCCATCAGTCTGCCATCACAGAAGGAGCCAACGCTGGAGCAGATATTAATTACCTCGAGCTGAGGAGAACCTCTCCATGCTTCTGTCTCCTTCTCCACGCTTGTCCAATCACATTACTCACAACCTATTATACAGGACAAGGTGATACTCTGCTTACGAAGCAAACACAAACTAAAAACCCTCTTTGAGAAATGCCTTTTTTTCCCTCATTGACTCAACCTGTCCTGTTTCAATTTGAAAATGTTTCATTAGCCAGATCCTTGACAGTTATAATAAAAATAAAGTAATTTGCTAAACATTTCCTGATGAATGGAAATAGGAGTTTGGTGTGTTCTTAACACCACATAGCTTGTTGACATTGGAGTGAGATTGATCATTTTTTAACTTTGACTAACCTCAATGTTTTTTCTATAATGTCAGCCACCAAAGACAAAAATGATGATATCTTTTGCATGCCTCTGCATGTGTGTGCTCATTTGTATTTTAATGGTAATGTCTATGAACAGGTGGACTATTTTTATGGACCTCTCAGACAGTAATTAGACAAAGTAATATCTACAACTAGGCCTGTAGCAATAAACAATAAATAAATTAATCGCTTGATAAATGAAAATTATCAACCTTATTTTAATTTATCGGCTTTATTGTTTCTTCGTGTCTCTCTCTCTTTCTACTGAAGACACTGGATGACAAAAAGCTCAACTCCGGTGCTCTTCACTGACCCCTCCCTTTATCTTCTCTTTAAAATCCATTTTAGCTGTCCAAAATTGAAAAAAAATGATCGTTAAAAGCAGCTAAGCTGAAAAGCTAAGTTACGAGCTAAGCTAACAGCCCAACCTTGACCTCTGGAAGACACCCCCATCTTGTCCAAGCTCTAAATCTCATGGTTTAAACCCACCTTTGTGTAAAAAGTTGTTTTTCCTCTGCAAAAATAAGCTGAGAACTTACCCTGATGCATGCTCAATAATCCAGGTAGAAAAATCTAAAAAAGCTAAGTCTGGTCCTCTGGACATTCAAAAAACAAAACAAAACAAAGCAAAAAAAATTGTAGAAACGTTTCGTCTTTCGTCCGAAAGACTTCCTCAGTCTGAGATGCTGTATTCAGCTCAGTCTTATAAATAGCACCCTCTCACAGTGGATCAACCAGTTTGCTGATGACAGCCTGAAACCAGCTGCTCACATGATCAAGGATGACCATCAGCCTAATGATGGATCGTTAGCACCCTGATGGTTGTTTGCTATTCACAGATGGCTGAGTGATACTAGCTGAGAACTTGTTTACTGAATTTTTATTAAAAGCTTTGTTTGAATATGCTATGCTAAAGAGCTCAAACCACACAGAGCATCTGCCATATTGAAAAGCAAAACAAAGGAAGGAGAGACAGCCCATGTCATGGTAGCCTGGCCCTCGCCTTCCTGCACAGCTCCGCTCAATTCTCATTTCCCTTCACTGCTCAGTCTGGGACTTCTCCCATAGACAACGATTTCTCCGGCTGATTTTTGACCGGACCAATCAGAGAACAGAAGGGGCGGAGTTTTTGGCCCCTAACCCACGCCCCCACCTGTCCCAGCGCAGCCAGCGAGCAGCCGCATGTTCTCATTCAAAGCGATGCAAAGCGATGCAGGACTGTTTTATATGTGACACAAATGTATTAATTTCCCCTTCTTAATCCCTTATCTGGAGTTTTCTTTTGTTTTTTTGGCCAAAAGTCAAGTGATCGCTCCCTCCTCCTCCTCTCTCTCCGCTGAGTGCAAAGAATAAGGAAGTGCCTCAGGTTGTCACGAGAGAAAAAAACTCGGGTTTTACGTTGTTGCCCGAGTCCCTGCATATTTTCTGGTCTTCTGGTGTGCTGGACCAGCGCTACATGGTTTTATTTTATATTTTTCAAACGTTTTATTAACATATAAACACAGAATATGCAGGCAGCGAGAGAAAATGCAGCAGGGGGCGGAGCTGATGTCAAGTTCGGCAGAGCACAGAGGGGGAGGGAGCAGAATGCTTTCCCTGTTCAAAATTTTTCTAAGATCCAATGGTTTTGTTCCTCAGGCAGAGGCCACGCCTCCAGCAAGAATCGTTTCTCAATGGAGAAAGTCCAGACCCTAGTACAAAGCGAAGTGAAGGACAAGGGCTATCCCTTATCTGGAGTTTTCTTTTGTTTTTTTGGCCAAAATTCAAGTGATCGTTCCCTCCTCCCTCCTCCTCCTCCTCCTCCTCCTCCTCCTCTCCCTCCGCTATGAGGAAATGCCTCAGGTTGTCACGAGAGAATTAAACTAGGGTTTTACGTTGCTGCCCGAGTCCCATCAGATTTTCTGGTCTTCTGGTGTGCTGGACCAGCGATCCATGGTTTTATTTTATTTTTTTAGAACGTTTTATTAACATATAAACACAGAATATGCAGCTGCAGCGAGAGAAAATGCTGCAGGAGGCGGAGCACATGTCAAATTCAGCAGACCACGGGGGAGCAGTCATATATGGCTCTGAGGGGAGGGAGCAGAATGCTTTTCCCTGTTCAAAATTTTTCTAAGATCCAATGGTTTTGTTCCTCAACAGAGGCCACGCCTCCAGCAAGAATCGGTTCTCTATGGAAAAAGTCCAGACTCTAGTACGAAGCGAAGTGAAGGACAAGGGTCTGGTAGGCTAATGTCATGGGGCCTCCCTCCCATTTTTCTTAAAAAGATACACTGCTCGCTCCCTCACTATCCATCCTTCAGTTCAAACAGTCTTATACTGCCATCGTGTGGTCAAAAAAGGTACTACACACAAAAAAATCAACATTTCCTCTTAAATTTGACAATAATTACTAATTATTGTCAAATTTCAAACAATATTATAATTTATTGCAATAATTTCTGAGACAATTAATTGCCCAGCAAAATGTGTTGTCTTGACAGGCCTATCTACAACTCAATCAATTTTAGAGCCATTAAGCAGAAATTTGCTGTGGTACCTGCTGAGTATCAACCATAATTCACATGTTGTATGTTTTACTTTACACTTTGGCATCAATCTTGTTTGACTGTTAGCTACATCTCTCATGAACTCCTATAAAGCATTCATGAAGTAATTATTAGACATACATATCTAAATGATTAACTTTTTGAGGTCACACCAGTTTAAGATGGCTACCACAGCTAATTAAACTTGGTAAAATAATATTAATATTA
>JBBPBX010012152.1:10593-32204 GCA_038048925.1 Garcialebias charrua | reverse complement strand
GACAAAGAGGAGATATGTTGATGCAGTTATAGAGGTTATACAAAAAATAAATAAATAACTACATAAAAAATTGTAGACATGTTTCGTCTTTCAACCGAAAAACTGAATAAGTCTTTCAGTTGAAAGACGAAACATTTCTACTTTTTTGTTTTGTTTTGTTTTGATTTTTGAATGTCCAGCGAACCAGACAATTTTTTTAGATAGTTTTATAAAACAAAATCGAATCAAGGTGCCTTATAAAAAAACATAAAACACAAAAATACGGTACTAAAGTACTAAACATGTTTGCTTTCATTTTCTATTGAACACATCAGTTGTTTAAAATCCCATAAAGAGATCAAAGTGGACAGCTGCAGAACTTTTTTTTTTTTTTTGCAAGGTGTTCCAGGGAACAGGAGTGGACTAAGAAAATGCCTTATTGCCAAGCTCCGTCCGCACTGAGGAAACGCTGCAGGTAATGATGTCCTGAGAGCGCATGTTGTAATTGCACTGACAACATGACATGTGAGAGGAGATATATGAAGGCAACAGACCAAGGAGTAATTTATAGATGAAAATGTACCAGTATAAGAGCCTGCATGAAGTTAATGATGACCAACTGACCAATCATGTTGCTGGAAATATCAGATTTTATCCAAGAACTACAGGGAAAATCTACATAAAATTGAATCAGGATGTGTCTTACGTTTCCCAAACATGTGCTTCACAGCAAGATGTGCTGTTCTTAATAAAATAAGAAAAAAATAAAGATGGCCCTCATGCACGAAAATGTTCGTATTCTTACCCTAAATTTCTCCTACTTTTGTTCGTACGGAGTGTTCGTACGAACATGCCACGTCAGATCCAACAAAGACTTCTATCCACAGGAAACGTGTGTATATGAGCTGTGTAAATAATGATGAATCCCACCTGTTCTATTCACCTGCTCGTGCACGCGGGAGGTCATTTACATAATTTCCACCCCTCAAAACACCATATAAGGCCACGCTTCCTGCCTTCTGACAGCAGGAAGTGTCCATTCATTCAAACACATGAAGTAAAATGAGGAACTCCACGCGTTCGGAGATCTGCTCTCAGTCGCGCTGTGGCTACCCCCCCCCCCCCTGCAGGTGTCGGATGGTCAAATATCTTTAATGTTAGTGTAAAGTTTGTAAACAACTGTGTAGTTTCACTTATTCAGAAGAGCTGTAGCGCACCGCTACCCCCCACCCCCCGCAAGTGTCGGATGTGTTTTTGAACAGAGGCATTTTAAAATGTCTCGAAACTACAGTTAACCTCATATTAATATTGTAGTGCATATGTTGTGTCTCCCGTGGGTCGTACAGTATCAGAAATCAAGAATAAATGGTTTGATCTGTAAATGGCTTCAAACAAACGTCTCGCCACAGCACGACAGGTGGACAGTCTGCGAGATGGAGCAGACTTTTACTGCAAGACGCGCGATGATCCACACTCAGAACACAGATGACAGTGCGCCCGCAGTCAACAGGCAGCTTAAATAAAAAATGACATGAAACGAATGAATAAGCTGGTTTCGCTTTTTCTCTGCGGTGCTGTGTGTGTGTGTGTGCGTGTGTGTGTGTCTGCTCGACAGTCGCGCGGCGTGGGGGGGGGCATGCCGACACTGGCGCGGGGGGACCCCGTGCCCACTGTTGGCACGGGGTGGGGGGGCGTGTGCCACACCACGCGCGGGGTCGCACGGTGGTCGAGTGGGGCGCGCGGGGGGGGGTTTGAAGCCGCTTTCTTTTAATTTAACAAATTTGTGTCGTTGCATTTAATTCTTTTTAAACCCAGAATATTTTCTAAATAACGAAATATAAGTGATTAGTGATGGAAATCCATCTGGATAACGGCGGACCGACTGCTCGTAAAATATACGACAGGTCCAGACCACACGTACATTTTGTTCGTATCTGAAAATAATCCTAGGATACGAAAACATTGTTGGATGCCACAAATGATCCTAAATCACTCGTACGAACAGTATAAGAACAAATCTGTGCGTACGACCGGTTCGTGCATGAGGCCCAATGTCCGGAACTTTTGAAAAAGCGTATTGAACTTAAAACGAGGCTTGACCTACTAACAACACATTCAGCTGAACGTTTTCTCTTGCATGACAGATTCAAATTCTATGTACATGGCGACAAACCTGATAAACTATTAGCAACCATGCTTAAGGGCTCTAGGGCAAGGCAAACTATTCCTAAACTTCGAAAACAAGACGGCAATACAATCACAGATCATGAAAAAATTAATGATGCATTCAGAGACTTCTACTCGGAGTTATACAGCTCACAATTACAAACCAATCCTAAAAAGATTGATGATTTCTTAGCTAAACTTCACATCCCTGTCATCTCACCTGAACTCAAAAACAGGTTAGATGAACCCATCTCCCAGTCAGAAGTCTCACTAGCAATAGCTTCAATGCAGTCTGGCAAAACTCCAGGTCCAGATGGTTTTCCCTCTGAATTTTTTAAAAAATTTTCAGTCCTACTATCTGCTCAGCTTAGTTCCACCCTTACTGAATGCTTTGAACAAGGATCCCTCCCTCAGTCATTTTATGAAGCCTGTATCACACTACTTGTAAAAAAAGGAAAAGATCCAATGGAATGCACCTCATACAGACCTATCTCTCTCTTGAATACAGATGTTAAAATTTTAGCTAAGATTCTTGCCCGTAGGCTCGAAACCGTCTTACCATCTGTTATTTCAAAAGACCAAACAGGTTTCATTAAAGACCGACATTCATATTTTAATATACGTAGGTTGCTTAACATAGTTTATTCAAGTCCCACAGTCTCGGATGAGTGTGTTGTTTCTCTTGACGCTGAAAAGGCCTTTGATCGGGTTGAATTTGACTATCTTTTTGCAGCTCTTAGTAAATTTGGTTTTGGAGGAAAATTCATTCATTGGATTAAATTATTGTACCATCAGCCATCTGCTACAGTACGTACTAATTCTCAAACCTCGAAACCATTTAAATTACAAAGAGGCACCCGCCAAGGCTGTCCTCTTAGCCCCTTGCTTTTTGATCTAGCCATAGAGCCCCTCGCTATTGCACTACGAACCAGTAAGGAGATATCCGGCATCTGGAGAAATGACATGGAACATAAGGTGTCGCTTTACGCTGATGACCTTTTACTTTTTATTTCCAAGCCATCAACTTCATTGCCTTTTGCCCTCAACTTGTTTACCCAATTCGGCCAGATCTCCGGGTATAAATTAAACCTTACCAAAAGTGAGCTTTTCCCTTTAAGTAATAAAGTAAATATATCAGACTTTACTAATTTGCCGTTCAGAATTGAAAGACAAAAAATTACATATCTGGGTGTCACAGTGACAAAAAAACATAAAAACTTGTTCAAAGAAAATCTGACTCCACTGTTGAACCAAGTGAAAAGATCCCTCACAAAATGGACGCCACTTTCCATGTCCTTGGTAGGACGTATAAACTCAATTAAAATGACTATACTACCCAAATTTTTATATGTTTTTCAGGCACTACCTATTTTTATTCCTAATATATTTTTCAACGAGCTGGATTCAATTTTTTCATCCTACATATGGAGGAATAAACGTCCAAGGCTTAATAAGATGAATCTTCAAAAACCTAAAGAGGAGGGGGGTTTTGGTCTTCCTAACTTTCGGTTTTATTATTGGGCTGCTAACCTCAGATGCTTAGTGCACTGGTATTTTTACCATAACCTGAGTAATTCCCCTGATTGGGTGACTATGGAATTACACAACAACAATAATATATCTCTACCAGCTATGCTTTGTGCTCCACTTTCACTCTCCTCACCCAACTCCATTTTGAATCCTGTAGTGAAACATTCACTAAAAATATGGGGCCAGTTTAGAAAACATTTTAAACTTAAGGATTTTTCCCCTCTAAGCCCCATTGCACCTAACCATTTGTTTAAACCTTCTCTTCAGGATGGGGTGTTTCTGGGATGGCACAGGAGCGGTCTTACTCATTTTAAGGACCTTTTCATTGAGAAGAAATTGGCATCATTTGAACAACTTAGCAATAAGTATGGTCTACCACAATCCCATTTTTTCAGATATTTACAAATCAGACATTTTATTCAATCACATTTTTCAGGCTCAGTTTCTCTACCAGAGCCTACACTGTTGGAAACCATCTTACAATTGAACCCGACCCGTAAAGGGCTTATTTCACGGCTTTACAATCTAATGTTGAACAGAATAGAGACCTCCTCACCCAAACTTAAAGCTGTATGGGAGGAGGACCTGGGCATGACCATTCCAGATGAAACATGGGCTTCTATACTCAAACTTGTTAACACAACATCTCTATGTGCACGCCATTGTCTTATTCAGTTTAAAGTGGTACACAGAGCCCACTTCTCCAAAAGCAAACTGTCTCGTATTTATCCAGAAATCACCCCATACTGTGACAAATGCAAAACTGCTGAGGCCACACTGGTTCATATGTACTGGTCCTGTCCCAGCCTTGGTCAGTTTTGGACGGATGTTTTTAAAACCCTGTCCACAATCTTCAGAGTAGAAGTAACACCTAGCCCTCTCCTTGCTCTGTTTGGTATCAGTGGTGAAGAGTTACCTCTATCAGCCTCCAAAAGACAAGCACTGGCTTTTTGTTCCTTGTTAGCAAGGCGTGCAATTCTAATAAGATGGAAGGGTGCTGCCCTTCCAACTCATAAACAGTGGTTATATGACCTTTTGTCATGCTTGAAACTAGAAAAAATAAGGTGTTCTCTTCAGCACTCTACTGAGAAATTTAATAAAATATGGGGGCTTTTTCTTGATACATTCCAAAATATACAATAATATTTCAGGTGAATTCTGTTTTATTTTTTTTGTGCTCTCTGTTTTTGTCAGGTTTAAAGATGTAGTGTGTGGACATAGGGCAGTGACCTGGATAGGAGTGAATGGGATTAATTTTTAAAGAATTTTTGTTTGCGTTTATGTATGTTGTTTAAACAGACCATACGTATAACATTTTTTGTACCCACGCTTTCTTATTTGTATGTATAAAAGGAAAAAACTTTAATAAAAAAACAGTGATTAAAAAAAAATGTAAACAGTGACTTGGCATTTTTAACTACATTCTCCAAGCCATTCCATAATCTAATTCCCTGGATTGAGGTAGAACGTCCCTTGAAACTAGTTCTGAATTGTGGTTTTACAAACATCTCTGTCCCCTTAAGATTATAACAACTTTGTCTTTTAACAAAATGCATTTGGATATTTAAAGGTAATGCATTATTTTGAGCCCTATACATAACTGATAAAATATTATAGTCTACCAAATCATGGAACTTCAATAACTTCAGTTGATAAAATAATGTACTTGATGGATGACGGTAATGCTTTCTAGTGATAATTCTTACAGCTCTTTTCTGTAATACAAAAATAGGCTTTGTGATTGTTTTACACGCTGCTTTATGAAATTTCAGATCAACCCCAAATAATTAATGTTTCATCATCTTTTTGGATTCTTGAAAGGTGGGCACGCTTACTGATTTGGAAGAAAACAAACAGACTCAATTAAAAAATAATGAATATTTATTAAAGAAGTCTTGTGACAGAAAAAGTAAAAACATACATGTTCAGATACACATACTGTTATTTGCTAGGGTTAAGCATCAATTTTAAACCCCGCCACGAACAACAGCAAAGCCTTCAAGCTTTCACACACACTCAGAAAAAGGCATTGAAATAAAAAGATCAGAATCCCTCACCGTTGAATGCAAACGAGGAGGCCGCTTCGTTCAGTGGGAGATGTTCTTCAATGCAAAACCGGGCGTTGATCAGACCCTCGGCAGACCTCAATGTTTATCTGAACAGAACTCATTTTATACCTTTGTGGAGTATGACTTCATTCACTCCCATCAAATATGTTTTCAATCAAACCTTGCTCCTCAAGACAGTACCAGGCACTGTTTCTGTTTCATCTGTCAGCCACAATGTCAGCCTGCCCTTAATTGCTGAGCTGTGCTCGTCAACATCTCACAAACTTGGCTGTGAGATGCATGGAAACATATTATTTGCCTAACTCCCTTTCAGAAGAACTGCAAAGTTTGAAGTGAGATGGGTGATATGCATTCATTCCATCAAAGACCAGTTTTTCGAGAAGGATGGGACCCCTTATCATTCAAAGAAACCCTGGACCTTTGAAGCAAAGCCACAAAACCCCCCACTTCAAGACTTTAATGAAACATCTTGAACTAAAATGTTTTTTCTCACAAGTGTTGCATTAAGCATTAATTATTAACTTAAAAATTGATCAACATTTAGTCAGAAAATCATTAATAAAAACTCCTAATTCATCCCATCCTCTGATATTCTGACTAATTTTGAAAATTTTCCCTGTCCCCTCATGGGACATTTCTAAGACAGTGTTACAAACTAATTTAATTATATGATCCTTCCTACAAAACAAAGCACTAAAAACAAAAGTAAGGAGGGATACTGCACATTCTCATTTTATTAGTTTTAAACCATATGTAACCCACTTTATTAGTTTAAACCACTGTAAAACTTTATGTATAAACCTTCTCCTGTTCAACACATGTGAACGCCTTGAAATCAAACAGCCAGACTTACAAACTCAATCATAAGTTTCGGCACCATGGATCGGGTCCGTTCATTGGCCATCAGAAGGGACCCAAAATCAATGGAGACTGCCAGAAAAAGGCAGAAATTGCCAATTAGTCAATTCCCACAAGTGTACAACTCATCCACCCAGAAAAATAAAAATAAAGAACCCATAAGTATTTTCTGAGGACGATTTTACTGTCCAGATAAAACCAATTCCTGTTTGTAGCACATATCTGTATATATGCATGTCATCTCAAATTAATCATCATTTATTCTTAAAAAACAAATCTCATTTCATCATTTCAGATTTTTATCACTTCAGGTAAAATAAAACAAAATAAAAACTCAAAGAACAATAAAGAATGTTCACTTCAGATGGATCTTGCGGCTCCACCCTCTGGAACAACTCGCACACCTTAAAGGTCGTCGATGCACAAGGTCGTTGCACTGGAACGTTACACGCGCCGGACACCACTGCTCTGCCAACGCCCTGCCCACACTTGTTACCAGCAGGACCGACCTACAGGACATTTGAAGCCGTCCTGTCTGTTCATCTCATGGCAAAGAGCCCCAACTGTCCTCATCAGGACACATCTCGTTTTTCAGAGGTGTGGTCATCAGCACCACATCACAGATGAGCACGAACACCCATCCTCGGGTGCGCTGGACAGGCAGCTCTGCAGCAGCGATGAAGAACCCAGCAGACGACACCAGTCGCAGGCGCCTCTCTCAGGAGTTGGTCATCCTCAGGGCCCACCTCTGTTGTCCCAACAGACAGACGACAAGACACCAAGCTGTGGAAAAAATCAAAAGCTTGGGTGACATAGAAAGACAGGGATTAGTAATCTTTTAAGACAAAATATTCATTCTTCAACTTGGAGGAGAGAGAGAAAGGAAGGAAAAAAAAAACTTAAAACCCCTCTTCCCTTTTTTTATTCACTGTCAACCGCAGTGACTCTTTTTTTTATTTCTCTCACACACATCTTAGCTCCCTCACAAACGGTTCTGCTCCTTTCCCTTAAGCGAGCAGCTCAACTAAAAAAACAAAAACACAAAAAACCTCTGGCTCTCTCTAAAACAAAACAAATTCTAACCGACCTCTTCTAGCCTGCGAACCATATGTTGTCTCATCACTCTCATCCTTCACAGAGCTGCAGTTTCCTCCCTGTTCTGGAGATAAGGCGGACTGCATGAAAGGTGAAAACAAAACAAAAACTCGACCCTTCCTGGCCCATGAACCACACACTGAAAACTCTTGCTATTTTTCCTCCACTTTTCCGTTCTCTGCATCTCTAATTTCACACACGAACCTACGTGCCTACATCAAACAAGGACTGTCTCCTGACCTCCGCTCAGTCCCAAACATCTCCTCCCATTTCTACTCACAGCAGAGGGAACGGAAGCTGCTGCACACACGTGCATTCCTTTTACACATATGACAGGGGCTGTCACACCCCGCTTCTACTCACACACAAACCCGGACAGAGGGAGCAGCTCCGCGCACACACCCTGCTCTCGTCCCAAACGCTCCAAACGCACCACACATTACTCATGGCAGATGAGACACACTCTTCCTCATGCGTTTCTCACTACAACTGACCAACTCAGCACCCAAAACACACTCGCATGCACACCCTGACACTTTCCTTCTCATGCATGCGCCTATGAACTTAAACAATAACTCCTTTTTCTTTCCTCGTAGATCTTCCTCCAACAAATCACTCCTGCTAACTTTTTGGACAACTTCCAACTTTCTGATCTGCAGAAATTCCTTAACAAGCTCTATTCCTTCTGAGCTTCCTCTGAAGCGCGTCTGTAGTCTAACCGACCTTCACTGGCCCACGACCTGCTTCTTTTCGCTCCTCAGCTGCAGAGGCACACACACACAGAGAAGCGCTTGTTCCTCTTTTTTTTTTTTACTTCGAAAAATAAATCACCAGTCTTATTAACTTCAACTGATAAAGCTATCAAAATAAATCACCTAACTCATTACAAAAACTCTAACAAGGGTTTTTTTTTTCTTAACCCTGGTATTATACTTATGTTTCAGCGAATAAATCACCTATCACCTGACTTCTTCAGGGTTTATTCAAAACTTCTGTTACTGATCTCAAATAAACAACAAGGGTTAGATATCTTTTTTTCTAACCCCGGCAAAATCTTCTTTCCTTCTGCTCTCACGAAACTACTGATCAAGGGTTTTTACACCCTGGTTCAAATCTTCTGTTACACTTCAGCTCAAAGAATCGGTCAGCAGCTTAAGGCGTCCCAAAAAACCACTGATCCAAACTTATCAGCTCTTCAACAGCGGGAATCTCTCACCCGCTTCCAAAATCCCAACCGCTTCCAAGAACACAGTTTCACACTTTAACTTTTTTCCTTCCAAACAGCCAGTGTGTACCCTTTCATCCATCTTTTTAAGCACCTTGGAATGTGCTTTACAAATAAAGATAAGATATCCCATCCTCGTCGCCAAATGCTTTATGAAATTTCAGATCAACCCCAAATAATTAATGTTTCATCATCTTTTTGGATTCTTGAAAGGTGGGCACGCTTACTGGTTTGGAAGAAAACAAACAGACTCAATTAAAAAATAATGAATATTTATTAAAGAAGTCTTGTGACAGAAAAAGTAAAAACATACATGTTCAGATACACATACTGTTATTTGCTAGGGTTAAGCATCAATTTTAAACCCCGCCACGAACAACAGCAAAGCCTTCAAGCTTTCACACACACTCAGAAAAAGGCATTGAAATAAAAAGATCAGAATCCCTCACCGTTGAATGCAAACGAGGAGGCCGCTTCGTTCAGTGGGAGATGTTCTTCAATGCAAAACCGGGCGTTGATCAGACCCTCGGCAGACCTCAATGTTTATCTGAACAGAACTCATTTTATACCTTTGTGGAGTATGACTTCATTCACTCCCATCAAATATGTTTTCAATCAAACCTTGCTCCTCAAGACAGTACCAGGCACTGTTTCTGTTTCATCTGTCAGCCACAATGTCAGCCTGCCCTTAATTGCTGAGCTGTGCTCGTCAACATCTCACAAACTTGGCTGTGAGATGCATGGAAACATATTATTTGCCTAACTCCCTTTCAGAAGAACTGCAAAGTTTGAAGTGAGATGGGTGATATGCATTCATTCCATCAAAGACCAGTTTTTCGAGAAGGATGGGACCCCTTATCATTCAAAGAAACCCTGGACCTTTGAAGCAAAGCCACAAAACCCCCCACTTCAAGACTTTAATGAAACATCTTGAACTAAAATGTTTTTTCTCACAAGTGTTGCATTAAGCATTAATTATTAACTTAAAAATTGATCAACATTTAGTCAGAAAATCATTAATAAAAACTCCTAATTCACACGCATTCCCCCAAACATCAATACAATAGATTAAGTGTGGAACAATGATTGTGTTATACAACAAATACAGAGCTTTATCATTCAATAGGTCTCTGACTTTGTACAGTACTGCAATCGATTTAGCTATTTTTATTCTTACAGAATTTATGTGTTGTTTCCATGTCAGTTTGTCATCAATGATAACACCCAAAAACTTCACCTCACTCACTCTACAAATCTCAACACCCTCAATTTTGAGTGGAACATCAACAGTTTTCTTTTTATTACTGAATATCATGTAATTAGTTTTTTCTAGATTTAATGATAATTTATTTATTTTAAACCAAGTTTGTATCTTGACAAATTCTGTCTTTATCAATTCCAACATTTGTTCTATATCTTCGCCTGAACAGAAAAATGTGGTATCATCAGCAAAAAGTACACATTTAAGGAGTCCTGACACATTTACCAAGTCATTCACATATAAAATAAATAGCTTTGGTCCAAGTACAGAGCCTTGGGGAACTCCACATGTGATATTACAGAGGTCAGATCTTACATCATTTATTTGTACAAATTGTTTCCTATCTTTCAAGTAGCTAGATACCCACTGTAATGCTGGTCCTCTAATACCATATTTGTTCAGTTTTTCAAGGAGAATGGTGTGATCAATAGTATCAAATGCTTTTTTAAATCAACAAAAATACTGATACAATATTGTTTTTGATCGACAGCAGTAGTTATTTGTTCCATTAATTCCATGAGAGCCATTGATGTAGAGTTTTTTGCTCTAAACCCATACTGACTGTTGCTTAGAATATTTTGTTTATCTATAAATTGATCTAGTCTGTTTACAAATAGTTTTTCAAGAATTTTTGAAAACTGTGGTAACAAGGATATAGGTCTATAATTGTTGAACACACATTTATCACCATTTTTAAAAAGAGGAACTACCTTAGCTACTTTCATATTATCTGGAAATATTCCTGTTGAAAATGATAAATTACATATGTATGTAAATGGCTCAATAACATGGCTCATTATGTCCTTTACAAACATCATATCCATGTCCACCCAGTCTTTTGATCTCTTGTCTGTAAGATTTTTTACTACATTCATTATTTCCTCTTTGTTGGTTCCATTTAGAAAAATACTATTTGCACAACCTTTAATTGAATGGATCACATTATTATCTGCTTTTGGTATTTTAGCTGCAAGGCTTGATCCAACATTCACAAAATATTGATTAAATCCATTTACAATTTCATTTTCATCATGAATTTCATCGTTGTCTTTTACAAAGTATTTTGAAATACCAGTTTTTGTTTTATGATTCTTCAGGACACTATTCATTACTCGCCATGTTGCTTTCATATCACCATTACTTTTATCTAATAATTTACTATAATATTCTTTCTTATGTTTCCTTATAATCCCTACTAATTTATTTTTATACTTTTTATATTTTTCTTCAGCGCTCTGACTTCGCAATTTCAAGAAACATGAATACAAATAATTCTTTTTTTTACAAGCATTTCTCAACCCTTTTGTCATCCATGGTTGGTCAACCTTATTTCTTTTTGTATGATTTGTTTGCACACAATTTTTTTCATACAGAGCCTCCAAGATATTCATAAACTCATCATATGCTCTGTTGGCATCACCAACATACACATCACTCCAGTCTTGTTTATCCAGATCCTCTTTCAATTTTTACAAAACTTTTTTTGACGTGTTTATGATCTTTTTCTTCATTGTGACTGCTTTTGTGATGCTTTGATCATTTTTATAGATTGTGAAAACTGGTAAATGATCACTTAAGTCGGTCGTTAAGATACCACCTATCACATCCCCATTTGTTATATTTGTGAAAATATTATCAATTATTGTGGCACTATGAGTTGTAATTCTTGTTGGCTTTGATATCAATGGATACATATTTAAACTGTACATTGAGTTTATAAATGTGCTTATGTTATTTGAATCTGTTTTATTTCCCATATCAATGTTAAAGTCTCCACACAAAAAAACATTTTTATTAAAACTCTTCTCCATTAGCTCCAAGATTTTATCCGTGAATATTTCTATATTTGCTCCTGGTGATCTATATACACAACTTATTATTATGTTTTTTTTCGTTTTTGTTTATTATTTCTATTGTTATCATTTCCATAATATTATCAACTATTATTGACATTTCACTATTTAGCACTAGGATGACTGAATTTTCAAGATCCTGAGGACAAACCCCTTCCTTCTCTTGAACAAGTATTGGACCATTAACTGCCTTTTGTTATAAATATGTGTGCACTCAACTCAGACACCCCCACCACACCAGACTGCACAGACTGCATTCCAATGTTTCCACCAGGTAAGTAAGACTCTGCTTGCACTTCCCCCCTTAGTCAGAAGAGAGGCCCTGACCTGAATTCACACATAACAGACCCTGAATTTATCTCACAGTTGAGCATTTTGGGACATCCACTGAACGGAAAGCTTTGTCTGCTCCAGAACAATTTTATGCATAAAATTGTCTTATTCTGCTGTGCTGATTATCCTGTAACCCTGATGGTCTGTCAAATAAATTATTTTGCTTACAAGTACTGTCTCTCTCCTTGTCCTTGGCACATGTATATACGATGCGTGCCGGCACATGCAGGTGGCCCATTGCTGTGTTCTACAACATGCTTGAACTATTGTTGTCCATCACCTGACGGACCGACACAGGTCACATGACATGAGGTCAACTGACAAAACGACACAGGTCACACGACATGAAGTCAACTGATGGACCGACACAGGACACACGGCATGAGGTCAACTGACGTACAACACAGGTCACATGACCTAAGGTCAACTGACGTACCGACACAGGTCACATGACCTGAGGTCAACTGACGGACCGACACAGGTCACACGACATGAGGTCAACTGACGGACTGACACAAGTCACATGATCTGAGGTCAACTGATGGACCGACACAGGTCACATGACCTGAGGTCATGTGATGGACCAACACAGGTCACATGACCCGAGGTCAACTGATGTACCGACACAGGTCAACTGACGGACTGACACAGGTCACACAACATGAGGTCAACTGACGGACCGACACAAGTCAAATGACCTGAGGTCAACTGATGTACCGACACAGGTCAACTGACGGACCGACACAGATCACACGACATGAGGTCAACTGACGGACCAATACAGGTCACATGACCCGAGGTCAACTGACGGAACAACATAGGTCACATGACCCGAGGTCAACTGACGTACCGACACAGGTCAACTGACGGACCGACACAGGTCACACGACATGAGGTCAACTGAAGGACCAATACAGGTCACATGACCCGAGGTCAACTGACGGAACGACACAGGTCACATGACCTGAGGTCAACTGATGTACCGACACAGTTCAACTGACGGACCGACACAGGTCACATGACATGAGGTCAACTGAAGGACCAATACAGGTCACATGACCCGAGGTCAACTGACGGAACGACACAGGTCACATGACCCGAGGTCAACTGACGTACCGACACAGGTCAACTGACGGACCGACACAGGTCACACAACATGAGGTCAACTGACGGACCGACAGAAGTCACATGACCTGAGGTCAACTGATGTACCGACACAGGTCACATGACCTGAGGTCAACTTATGGATCAATACAGGTCACATGACCCAAGGTCAACTGACGGAACAACACAGGTCACATGACCCGAGGTCAACTGATGGACCAACACAGGTCACATGACCCGAGGTCAACTGACGGACCGACACAGGTCACATGACCCGAGGTCAACTGACGGACCGACACAGGTCACATGACCTGAGGTCAACTGACGGACCGACACAGGTCACATGACCTGAGGTCAACTGACGTACCGACACAGGTCACATGACCTGAGGTCAACTGATGGACCGACACAGGTCACATGACCTGAGGTCAACTGACGGACCGACACAGGTCACATGACCTGAGGTCAACTGACGGACCGACACAGGTCACATGACCTGAGGTCAACTGACGGACCGACACAGGTCACATGACCTGAGGTCAACTGACGGACCGACACAGGTCACATGACCTGAGGTCAACTGACGGACCGACACAGGTCACATGACCTGAGGTCAACTGACGGACGACACAGGTCACATGACCTGAGGTCAACTGACGGACCGACACAGGTCACATGACCTGAGGTCAACTGACGGACCGACACAGGTCACATGACCTGAGGTCAACTGACGGACCGACATAGGTCACATGACCTGAGGTCAACTGACGGACCGACACAGGTCACATGACCTGAGGTCAACTGACGGACCGACACAGGTCACATGACCCGAGGTCAACTGACAGACCGACACAGGTCACATGACCTGAGGTCAACTGACGGACCGACACAGGTCACATGACCCGAGGTCAACTGACGGACCGACACAGGTCACATGACCTGAGGTCAACTGACGGACCGACACAGGTCACATGACCTGAGGTCAACTGACGGACCGACACAGGTCACATGACCTGAGGTCAACTGACGGACCGACACAGGTCACATGACCTGAGGTCAACTGACGGACCGACACAGGTCACATGACCTGAGGTCAACTGACGGACCGACACAGGTCACATGACCTGAGGTCAACTGACGGACCGACACAGGTCACATGACCCGAGGTCAACTGACGGACCGACATAGGTCACATGACCTGAGGTCAACTGACGTACCGACACAGGTCACATGACCTGAGGTCAACTGACAGACCACACAGGTCACACGACATGAGGTCAACTGACGGACTGACATAGGTCACATGACATGAGGCCAACTGACGGACCGATATAGGTCACATGACTTGAGGTCAACTGACTCACTTGTATAATGGACCAGATTGCACATTTATATATGGTGCGGCCCATTGCCGTGTTCTACAACATGCTTGACCTGGCAGCGATAAATGCTTATGTGTTATACAAGGCTTGCACTGGGTCCAAGGATTTTGGACTGAGAGGTATGAGGTGGGGGGATGTAGGTGTACAATTAATGGGTCTTTAGTAGGGTCATTAGCATTTGAATCAACATTATATAGCCCACTGAAAGGGACCGGGGGATTTAGAAGCCAAGTTCCCTTGCGCAAAAAAGCGCAGCCTTAGTCAAAGTAGTGTTAGTTTACATTTTATTTCATTATTGACGAATAGAGCATGAATATGCATGATATATGAATATAAATATGGATAAATATGCATGAAATACTGAAGCTGTATTCATGAGCTCTTTGTCAAAGTTCCATTTGATCTTTCCTGGAATTTAAATGTAAAATTAGTTAAAAAGGGCTTCATTTGAACAATTTATTTTTTATTTAATAATCCTTATATGTGGGCATAAGCCAAAAAGCTCATTTAACCAATTCAGTTCAGTTTGTTTATTAGCACCAAGTGACAAGAAAAGTCATCTCAGGGAACTGAACATTCATCCACACGTCGGTTAATAACATTATTTATTTGAGGACCCAACAGATTGCTTTGAGTTTTCACTTCATCACAGGCTCCCACAGAGGTAACAGTGGACAGGAAAAACTCCCTGATTAGGAAGAAACCTTTAGCAGAACCAGGCTCAGGACATGTGAGGACATGTGGCCATCTGCTTCGACCGACTGGCTTTGAGAAAACAGGAAGGAGGAAACAGTCACACAAGTCCAGGGTGGAGGCTATCACATTATTCTCCAGGAGGAAAGACACAAAGACAGAAATCACATTAGGAAAGAATAATTACAAATACAAACTGTTCATTTGTATATATGTGTAACTGTTCATTTGATGAAATGAGGTCATTTTGTCCTCCAGATCATAGCAGCATAAGAAACAGGTCAGGAAACCAAACTGACTAAACTATAGGATTTATCAAAAAGGAAAGTCTTTATCCCAGTCTTTAAACTGGACAATGTGTCAGCCTCATGGACAGAAACTGGAAGTTGGCCCCACAAGAGAGGAGCCAGATGATACTTGTCTTCTGCTTTTAGTAATTAAAAAAACCCTCCCAGATGCTTATTCATTTTACTTAAAATACATGTTATCAACATTTTAATGTTTGAGATTTTTTTTACTAAATAAAACTTTTCATGGTTTTAAAAGTATTTTCAATAAACACCTGTCACAATGATATCTGTTATCATCAGGATGCATTTAATAGTACCAAAATAAAACTGTTTTCATAATAAAATTAGACTCCACATTGATCAATTTTGTATTGTCTCTTGATGGCTCAAGTGACTTTCAACGGCTGACCACCTCAGCAAGCTCAGGATGAGACTCAGCTCCTTGAAAACAATGGTTGTCTGAAAAAAGAAAAGAACAGCTGGAACCAAAAACTGACAAAAGCTGCGACATGATGGAAAGGCAAAACTGTGCTCACAAGCCTGACATCTGTTGAGGCGCTGGTGTCATGTGGATGGCTTGTTATGCAAATGCAAGATGCAGCCCCTCGAGACACTGACCAGTCAAACTGCTCACCATCATCACTAATTAACTGACAAGCTTGAAGTCCTCTATAGGTGCAATGTACCGGTACTTGTGGTTCTCCATGTTTATGTGCACACAGGGAATCCTTGACAATCACCATATCAAACACATCCATCTGATATGAGCCTTGAAAGATAGCTGCCGAGCTATCACAAAAATGCACAAAAGCTTTCAAGCTGCATCAGACATGAACCCCCCTTTAAAAACACACAGCAGGTTTAAAGGTTCTAGAGCTGAAGACACGGCTATTGTTAAGCTCCATGATGGATGAAGCAGTGGTGCATTAGTGCTCACTGAGTAAAACACAGCTGAATTTATTAGCAAAACAGATAAGCAGGGTCATCACCTTCAAATGGGATGCCAATGAGCCAACAACTATTTAAAGGTAGGAAGCACTGGTGTGAATACCATAAGTGGTTTTAGTGGGCACCTTAATATGTTTAAAATAAAAGGAAATGATTTTGAAACAAAAATACTAACAAATGCCCAGTACTTATTTGAAAGGACTGTGTAATATGGTCTTCACACAACAGTTATAACATTTCAATATAACCGACACCGTCAAACATTTCCAGCGCATTATATTTTACACAACATGTTTCAGAAAAAAATTATAATCATTAAGATGGAAAAAATGTGAATTCTGAGAAGATATCTGAAAGTTGTTACATTAGCTTACAACTGGGTGGTATGAAACATGTGGATGTAAAAGCTGTCAAAAGAGCCCAGAAGTCATGCAATCGCTTTAGTAAGCCATTTTATTTGCTAACCTGTTCTTATCCACATAGAATAGTGTTTTCCAGCTCTCTATGTAATTTCAAAATGCACATGAATACCAGTTGGATGAAGCACAAGTAATTTAGGCTCAATTTGTCACTGCTTTCCTGGAGAAATCTAACCATATTCACTCATTTTGATTTCCTTGATACATATGTAGGGGTACAGGTAACGGTCAGATTTACTGAACCATACAGTACACCAGATGTAAGATGAGCAGGGTTTATCCTGACACCACCTTATCATCAATTATTCACGGGTTCTGTCTTTTTGGATTAATCAATGTATTTTGTGACCAGATGATGAGATGTAAATCCCATGAAACGGTAATTATAGTTGACCCACCATGAGATGGAATCATTTATTTAACAAATTATTAAATTTAACATCATAACATGTACACTTTGATTGATTGTTCAGATTTTCCTATAATTTAAACGTCAGCAGATTTAAATTGTAGACAACAGAAACAAGTAATAAGATGATATATTTACTTATATCTGAAGGCTCTTAGCTTAAGTTACTGGCAAGAGAAGTTTAAGAGAAATAGGAGGAAGGAAGGAAGGAGGGGAAGTCGTTATGACTGGGTGAATGAATGAAGTTCAACCAGAATGTAGCACACCATCCGGGCAACATCCGCTAGACCCAGGTCCGCTTGTAAACAATCACAACTCTTTACCTTGCAAAGACGACAGTCCCGGCTTCAGTAAGAGATGGAAGCAGCCTTTGGACGTAAAGGTTCTTAGTCCAAGTTACGTACGAGCTGGACTTCAGCGTGTTTACACTTCCAGCGTCTCGCTGAGGTCCGTATCAATCGAACCAAAGTAGTGGCAGTAGTTCTGGTTGATTTTCAGAAGAAAATATTCCTCAAGAAGAAAATGCATTCAAAGTTTAGAGCTTTGAGCTTGGTTTGGATTGTAACAGCGGCATACTGTCAACCCTTTGCTGAGGAATGAGGTCTTTGGCGTCTGACCAAACATCCAACAGCTTAGGAGAAAGTTTCATTTAATCTCTCGCCATCAGAACTGAACCGTTCCAGGATGTCAGGCTTTTTGAAGGGAGATTGACATCAGAGTTTTCTCTCAGTTCCATTGGTTAATAACCAGGGAGTAGGAGGGAATTAGATGAGGTCAGAAGGTTATTAGCAGTCAAAGAACAGTGAAGGTTGTTTAGGAGAAAGACAGAGAGTTGTTTTAGAAATGTGGAGAATACAAGTGCCAGGTTTATGATCAAAACTGATTAACTGTTTCACATTTCTAAACAAATATTGAACGTTCAATCTGACATATACTTCGACTTAGACAGTCTTTTGATTATCAACATATTGAAACAATAACACTGCTCATACGAATAACACAAGGTTATGCTTTGAATATATTTGAATTAGCACAAAGTAAAGAGTCTTGGAGATTTAATTTATGTCTTTGATTCAAATTAATGGAATAAATAGTGTCCACTCTTCCGTTGAAGGTTTCAAAGAAAAGGTGTCTCACTGAGAGTTTCAGAGACCAAGGTGTATCACTACAGTCCTCCTTTTTGGAAGTCATCGCCTGTCCATGGGAATGATTTCCAACACGAAAGGATACCTCCAAATGTCTCTGATCTTGATGTAATCCAACAAGTAGAAAAATCAAAAAAATTAATTCCCATATTGTTTGTAGGTAATTCCATTGCAACAAACTGTTAATCCCTTGGAAAACTGTGTCTGTAATCCATTGGAACAAAGTTTATATTCCACAGCGGTAATTCCCCAATGATTAGGGTTGTTGATTGCATCAGCATGTAGAGAGGACCCTTGATTGGTGTAGAAGAGGTGACCACTAGATGAAGGTTGGAGACCAATTTTGAGTTGCAGGTCCTCACATCGAAGGTAGATGGCTAGGTAGTTTCCGGTCTGTGCCATTCTGGTTCTATGTGTTATGCATTTATGTGGTTTTAGGTGGGCTTATGATTAGGATTTTATATTAGGCCTTACCTATATGTACCTGGTGTGTTAGCTATCATGGTTTAGATCAGCTACAAATACCAATTAAGGGGTGGGTCATGCTATAAAGTTAGATATAGGGATCTATACCTATAGAAGGGTCAAGAGGGCTTCTGTAGCTGTCAAGTTCTTTTGGGTTTTTTGTTTGTGCAATTCCCCACTTGAAAGGGATAGCCTCTACATTGAAGTTTTCAACTGGATTTCACTCATTGAGTAGCCTTACATTTTGTTGATCCACATTTATTGATGTTTTGTGAGTACTTGTTGGCAATTAGCTGAAAAAACTAAAAAGAAAAATACAAATACAGCTATTACTTGCTTAAATTAACACAAAATAAACATATTGTGACATTAGTTCCAGCATTTTTAACCAAATAATTAGCATATTTTACCAAAAAGTTTGTTCATTATATTTTCATAGTCAAAGCATTTTAGTCAATTTATTTCTAAATCACATAAATAAACAAATAAATAAACATATTAATGGGGATAATTTCAACAACTCAATTTTGAATACATTTTTAGATAAATATTTTTCCTAGATAAATCACCTAGTGTTTTTATCAAACATATCTCTACTAAACCATTAACAATGTTTTTTTTTCTTTTTCATACCAACTAATTTAATTACAACAATACTCAATCACATGAAACATTAAACTACTCAACACCACAATCAAGAGTCTCTATAAAGAGTCCATGCACTACTTTGGTAAATTTGATAATCAATCAACAACAATATGGCGCTTACCGGCTGTCCTTCACAGGTTGTAGTAGACATTCTGTTTTGCACAGTTTTGATTTCAGGTGAGCTACAAGCACTGCTTACCCTTCATGCTACAGTCTCACTCCAAACAAGAGTGACAGATATGTCACTCCAGAAATACCTGCATGCTTTGATTGCCTAGTAGATTGGTTCCACCTGGTCCTCCTCACTGATCAGCAGAGAGGAGTGGCAGGGAGGAGCAGCAGCCAGGTAGTTTGCCAGAACACCTCCCACTCGACCTTTCCACGGAATCAATAGAGAGATTGCAGAATCAGTTACTGCAAGCTACTTTTCAGTTCTAGACTTGTTTTTCCACTGGCAACAGAACAACCAGGCTCCGAACATCTCTGTGCAGTTCTATCATTTGGGCAGTTTCTTCCAGATTTCTGGTCAACTTTCCATTGACATTGTGTCTACCAGGTCTACGTAAACAGCCCTACTGACCATACAGCTGAAAATGACACCCCACACTTTCATTGATGTTCTTTTCTTTATCATGTCTTTGACAAGGTATGGTCCAAAGAGGTCAACTGCCTTGAACTCAAATGGAGCTGCAGGTAAGGTTCTTTCAAGAGGTAAATCACTCATTATTTGTTGGCACCACCTCCCACTTTGGTGTCTTTATGGACTTGCTTCAAAATATAAATTTTCTGGCAGCTCTCCATACAAAAGCAACAGTTTTGACAAGGTGCATTAGGCTACTAAAGCTTCTTTCATCCATCTCGTTTTGGACAGCTGCACCGGCAGGAAGTCTCCGCTTAGGACTTTGCAGACTTTTCTTTGCCTGAGCTGTAGTGAGTGCTGCTACAAATGACTTCTTTTGCATGTTGTTAATGCTTTCTTTGGCTGCCGCAGACATCTCTTCTGCTGACATGATGGGCCACTCACACTCAGGGAGATATAAGAACTTTGGCCCTTGCTGCCACTCTGAATTTACATCAAGTTATTTTGGCCCAGCTCCTCGAGTGATAATGTCAGCTACATTGAGATGTCCAGGGATCCACCACCAGTCTTGTAACCATGTGATGCTTTGAATTTCTCCTACCCTATTAGCAAAGAAAGTCCAGAACCCATAGCTCTCACGCTGGATGGCTCCAATAATTGTTTGGCTGTCCAGCAAATGGTACCACTGGCTGACCTTGATATGCGTGTGTAGCTCAAAATATTTTTTAAGACGGCTTGCAAAAACTGTACCACAAAGCTCTGCTTTGACTGCATTTCCTTTCTGGTCTAGAGGTGTCAGTTTTGCTTTAGACTCCACTAGTCTAACTGTTACTTGCTTGCAGCAGTTCCACCGTAGGTAGAGAACAGCACCGTATGAATTTTCGCTGCCGTCTGAAAAGGTGACTGCAAAGGGTTCAGTTTTAGCATCTGGAGGAGTAAGGGCTCTTGGAAACTTAATTTTACTTAGCTGGACGTACTGCTCAAATAGATCCACTGCATCTTTGTGGAGTTCATCAGATAAGGCAAGGTTCCATGTATCTTTGACAATGTCACACCTTGGTTTTGCCTCCTGGAATGCTCTTCAAACCAAGATGGTCCCTTTTTGTTTTGCTTGTGTTGTCAAGCCGATTGGGTCATATAAACCAGCAACTTGACTCAA
>JBBPBX010012152.1:0-10389 GCA_038048925.1 Garcialebias charrua | reverse complement strand
TGTCTTCCTCCTTTAGTTGGTTCGGTAGGGCAATCATCTTTGGGGATGTCTCCCTTTCCTCTCCTTTACTTTGTCCTGAGAAGACCCACTGATTCAGCTCAAATCCTCCTGCTTTTAGAATAAACTCAACATTCTTTGTGATGACCTCAAGTCTTTCACGACAGTTGTGAGATGTTAATATGTCATAAACATAGCTGTGCTCATGTAATACTTGACACTCATCTTTCAGATGGCTGAATTGAGGTAGGTTTGCTGTCTCTCTCATGGCAAATCTCACTGGAGTTGTAACAGATGGCGGGTTGGGAGCAATGAGATGGCTTATGTACCAGACAGGTCCCTTCCAGGTCAATAAATCCTCCTCAGTCAGCTTTTTTGCAGCCCGACAGTCAACCATCTCATGAACTTGAGCACTATAGGCCATTTTCCACTGCGGTTCCTTGGCTAATTGTCTCTCCGTTCTGAGAAAGGTTGCCTCCACTGCTCTTTTATTGTTTGTCAATGTTGAGGGATCTTTGAGCCATGGGTAACTCGCATGCCAATGAGGACCATCAGTGTGGTCATCAGTACCAGCATATGTCAGCCCACTCTTCACTACTTCTAACTCTCTTTCTTCAGCCAAGGTCATTTCTTTTCCACCAGGTTGGCAATTTCCACAGCGGCAACCTCCGCATCTCGGGGTGCAAGCAGCACTTATGCTATCCCACTTCCACCACTCAAGAAAATTATGAGTGGTAGTAGCACAGCTAAAATGCTTGATGTTAGTTAAGGAGCAGACATGTTCTTTATACATCATTGCAGCAGTTCTCATAGACCTTGCAAAGTGCGTTCTGGATTTTGTGCACTGTAATCGTAGAACTTTGAGATTTTTATTAATGAAAAGTGCGGTATAAATGGAATTTATTATTATTATTATTATTAATCGTAGCCTCTTCAAACAACCCAGGGTGTGTTCCTGCGACTGTCTTTCCCAACGGTCCATCCCATAATACAAGATCTCCAACAGCACGTATCTTCTGTGGAACCAGACGCCCTTCTTTATGGCTTATTAACAGCTGTATTTCCTTTGGTCTCACTACTTCGAGGGACATCAGGGAAGAACTTTTGCAGTGTTTTGGCACTTACATGTTGGTGGATATCTGCAATGTTGTTTAAACCATAGCAGAGGAGTTGATGGAACCTGAAATTTCCCCTTTCTGTTCTGACCCGGATCTTTAGGAGGTTCCGTCTCATAGTAACTTGAACTTTCATTCCTCCCACACCGTGGACAACAAGGGTTATAGCTTCACTTCTCGGGTTTAATCGATCAGCTGCTTTATGTGTTATATAATTTGTATCTGATGCTAGATTAATTAAGGTCCCATTTTTTTGTCCTGCATTAGCTGTGACCTCTAATAGCATCATAATGACAGGCCACTCCACTAAAGCATTCTTTGCTAGAAGGTTGGGCTGATTAGACACAAGAGATGTTTTAGTCACCACATTACAGAAAACATGGCAGCACTTTTCTGCCTGTTCAGGTGGGAGGTTTTTAATAAAGTCTTGTTGGGCTTGAGTGTAGCTGCCTCCTACATCACCTCCCACTGTGCTGTCTTCGTGCCTCTGAACAGAATGCCCCCTAGACACTTCAGCTCTTGGGCAAAGATAATAATGGTGCTCTGCAGTGTGTTGCTCCTTGCAATCTGGTCACCTGCACAGGAAATCATACAGTATTCATTCTCACTGTGAATTTCTAGACATTTTTTGCAGGCCCCTAGTTTCTTGATAGCTTCCCTCTTTTCTGTCAGCTTAAGGGTATGAAACTTTTGGCAAAAATACAGCCTTTTCTTGTGCTTTGCGTCTCCACAGACCACACAACCTTGAGAGATGTTTGTTGGTGGGTAAATGTTCTGGTACGGGCTTGCCGTGGTTTAGACCTTGGTTTTGACTCCTCCTCCTTCAGTTGATCCAGCTTTTCATAGATGGCTTCTTGACCTTTAAGAAATGTCAAAAGGTAGTCAAATTGTTTGTCTTCTTCAGCCTCATTCCCTTTGTTGGCTACATGGAGAAGCCATTCCTTTTTCAGGCCATCTGGAAGTTTACTCTCTATTGCTTTTGTTATAAGGGGATTCTTTATAGCACCAGTTGCACCAAGTTCTTTAAGGTCAATCAGAGCCTTTTCTACAGTTTGGATTAACTCAACAATCTTCTTGGGCTGGTTACCTCTAACTGGTGGAACCTTTTGGAGCTTTTCCACTATCTCAAGGGCAATAGTTGTTTTATTTCCAAAGCGGTTCTCTAGGAAAAGGTTCCTAGGTTCTCAAGGTTGCCCTTTTTCACCAATTCTGTTCATAACTTTTATGGACAGAATTTCTCGGCGCAGCCAAGGTGTTGAGAGGATCCGTTTTGGTGGCCTTAGAATCGCTTCTCTGTTTTTTGCAGATGATGTGGTCCTATTGGCTTCATCAGGTCGTGATCTACAGCTTTCGCTGGAGCGGTTTGCAGCCGAGTGTGATACGGCCGGGATGAGGATCAGTTCCTCCAAATCCGAGGCCATGGTCTTGAGCCGGAAAAGGGTAGCATGCCCTCTCCGGGTCGGGGAGGAGGTCCTGCCCCAAGTGGAGGAGTTTAAGTATCTCGGGGTCTTGTTCACGAATGAGGGAAAACTGGAGCGTGAGATTGATAGGCGGATAGGTGCAGCATCCGCAGTGAAGCGGGCGCTGTACCGGTCTGTCGTGGTGAAGAGAGAGCTGAGTCGAAAGGCAAAGCTCTCAATTTACCGATCGATCTACGTTCCCACCCTCATCTATGGTCATGAGCTTTGGGTTGTGACCGAAAGAACGAGATCTCGGATACAAGCGGCTGAAATGAGTTTTCTCCGCAGGGTGTCTGGACTCTCCCTTAGAGATAGGGTGAGAAGCTCAGTCATCCGGGAGGGACTCGGAGTAGAGCCGCTGCTTCTCCACATCGAGAGGAGCCAGTTGAGGTGGCTCGGGCATCTGGTTAGGATGCCTCCTGGACGCCTCCCTGGTGAGGTGTTCCGGGCATGTCCCACCGGGAGGAGACCCAGAGGAAGACCCAGGACACGCTGGAGGGACTATGTTTCTCGGCTGGCCTGGGAACGCCTTGGGATTCCCCCAGAGGAGCTGCTCCATGTGGTTGGGGAGAGGGAAGTCTGGGCCTCCCTACTTAGGTTGCTACCCCCGCGACCCAACCCCGGATAAGCGGAAGAAAATGGATGGATGGATGGTTCTCTAGGACCCGAAATATCTCATCAGCTGTTGTGTAATTAGTGAGACGATTGTCTTGTACTATTCTCTCATCCACATGGTCTAGTAGATGAAATGTTTTAAATCTTTTTGGATCCAGTAGGTTCTCCCTGTATCTGAAGCGCTTCCCAATCTTTTTTCCACTAATGAAACTCTCTGCGAATGCCAGTGAACTTTGGGAGAACAGCAGGCTTTAATTTAATGGCTGGTGCAGCTGGGAAGCTCATTGAAGTACTTAATCTGTTGCTTCCTTCTTTGGTTTGTGCTTCTGCACTTCTTAATGCCAGTCTTGGTAAAATAGTTTTGAGGCCTCTGATCCAACTCTGGAACTGATGTTGCTTTGCACTTGGAGCCCAGTACTTCCAATGTTTATGCACCACTGTTGCAGTCTTCACCCGTTTTTGCAGATGTTCCATCATGAATTCATATGCATCTGTGTTTTTTCTTGGGTCCACAATATCCACATGGTCTGCATGTGACTCTGCAGTTGTGACTGCCTGTGTCAGTTCATATTAGGGTTGTACATCTCTGTGGGACTGACGATTCAATTCACATCTAGATACAAAGGTTACGATTCGATTAAAAAACGATTTATTTAAAAAACGGAACGATTCGATTCGATTCGATGCAGTGTAAAAGTGATTTGGTTCGATTCAGTTCGATTCGATTAAACTTCAAATAATTCTACGTTTTAACATTTGTTGATGTACCGGTAGACAAATATTTCATTATGAAAGAAAAAGGACCATTTCTATCAATGTGACATTCTTAGAGCATTTTTAAATTTGTAAAAGTCCACATATATCATATCTAAAAGGGTGCTGTAAAGCACTGGTAAAAATAAAGTAAAAAGCCAAACAAAATAATCACATGTTAAATGTGTTTATTTTTAAACATGGACCTAAAAAGACCAGCTAAAAGAAAATTTCCTACAGAAAATACAGAAAAAATATAAAAGGCACAAATGGTTACAGCAGCATGTATTAAAATAAAAATCACTACGAAAAAAAAACTAGGAATAAGCTACCGTAAGCACAAAGCTCCTGTGTGTGCAATAACCCGCTGTGCGATAACCTGTTGTGCAATAACCTGTCACACAACCTGTAGTTTGGTAGTTATGTGCAATATAGATCATGTGCATTTTAGCTTATATTTCATTACTACCTTGAAATAGTTATTCACACAAATTCATCCTGCTTCACCGTTAAAATTCTACCATGTTGTTTACTATTTTTCTCTTCAGAAACTTAGTAAATATTATAATTACTGTTTCACTTTTTGGTAGTTTATTTTGTACCCTTATTGCATGCTTTAGTATTTCCTGTTTGCTTGTTGTTTGTTTTTTAGCAAGTCAAAATCATTTTTTCTCATCCTGAGCATTTCATTGTACTAAGTTAACCCTGTGTTAACCTGCATATGACAAATAAACACTTGAACTTGAACTTAATAATACAAAACATAATGCAAGAACAGTACACCTAACAACAGCAGCACGAACATGAGTTTGTGTGAGCAGGTGGGCACGGATTAATATAAAAACATGCTCTCTTTACCTCTTGACTTCTTCACTGGCCTGGTCCCTCACAGATCTAGTTGCCATCCTCACTTCAAAGTCTCCCAACAGCTCGTCCAGTGCTGACATTTTCTTCTTTTTACAAGGTGGTTCATCATCTGAAATAGAAAACAAGCACCATATATTACTGACTATATTAGCCATGAAGTTGGTTTTTTTTTACTGACTTTACCATTTTATGTAAAAATCTTCATCTGATGTTCAGAATTTATTTATGTAGGGACTCGTGTATAACATTTGTAAAAGATGTATCATTATCATCATGATTATTATTTAACACTTTCTGTGCATGCAGATTCTCTCATTATTGTGAATGTGTTTTATGCTGATACAATGACTGCAGCACAAGTTTAAGACAAAGTCAGCTAATTCTTGATCACAAGTTATAAAACACAAACCTTTATGCTCATCTTGGGTCTGGGGTGTATCAATGCAGACGTCCAGATTCCATTTGTAGGTTCAGTCCGACATGGATTAGTCTGCACTGGACCTCTCTGAACTGAATCCCCCGTTACCTAGAAATAAAACATGACATTACATTTAGTGTACAGTATGGTTAAATGCAATGTAAACAATCAACAAACAGTAGGCAGAATAAATCTAGTGACAGCAACAAAACATAGCAGACTGTAACTGAATGCACTGTAATATGTATTTTGACAGAGTGTTGGGGGATTTACCTTGTGACGCAGGCATGTTGCTTCTGCTGACAGGCTTGTGAATGTCCTCTCTGAATCATGGCTACTGAGGACGGGGGTCCAGAGCTTCTGCAGTGTGGAAGAGATCTTCAAGGACTGTGTAGCTCGTGATGAACTATCACCGAGTTGCCCGTAAAATGTAGTGATAACGTTACCCGTCGCTTTCTGTGTGGCAGCTACATGCTCCTGCTCGTTGTTGTAAAGGATTATGAGGAGGTCAATATTAATACTGGCCTCTTTACCTTAATTAATTTACTTATTCAGATTGAATTGTAATTTCACGGGTTCTTTCTTTTTCAGTTTACCTAATATTTCTGTGATCTTTATGATGGATAAATAAAACAGAAGCCATAGAGTGACAATGGACATTAACTTAGTTGGTATGCCAAAGACACTACCATTTATTTAAAATAAATCACTAAATTAACACCATTACACTTGATTGACATGATTTCACTTTCTTTCAATTTAATACGTCAGCACATTTAAATTTAACACAACAGACTTCAATACTGGATGTTAAACATATTTAGTCTGAGGGCTCTTTAGCTTAAAATAGTTTCCAGCTTAGAATTGAGGGAAAAAGATAGGAGGAAAGATGGAGAGATGGGTTAAAGGAAATTGTCTTGAGCATGTTACCAAAAGTGACACTTCTCATCAGATTTCTGCTAAAATCCAGGTACGTTTGTAAACAGCTCTTTACCTTTCGACGACGAGTCTGATAAAGAGATGACACCAGCCTGTAAGATGCACAGTCCTTCAGGCCCAGTTCGTCCGAACTGGTTATTCGTTTACGTTTTCAACGTCTCCTGGGTTCCGCTTGGTCATCAGAAAATATGTCAGCTCCTGGCCTCTGACTTCAAGATAAGCT
Organism: Garcialebias charrua; assembly: GCA_038048925.1. Lineage (NCBI taxonomy): Eukaryota > Metazoa > Chordata > Actinopteri > Cyprinodontiformes > Rivulidae > Garcialebias > Garcialebias charrua. Next base: position 4,002 of record JBBPBX010012152.1, on the reverse strand, counting down.
TATTCCAGGAAGGAATAAACAAAGTTTTGAGCTTACGCTCGTTAGAAATGGATTCATAACAGCATGTTATCAATCCTTAGCTGAATGACTGTCCTTGGCGGGTGACAGGCATTCATTCAGCTCTTTGGGACGTCTTCATGTCTTGAAGCTCCCAGCAGACTCATCCGTTCCAGCAACAGCTTAGAACTTAAAGCAGGATCAAAGAGATGAGAGAGACTTGTGTCTTTTTCATTGGTTCACAAGAAAAACAGTTGAGCTGTTCACTTGTTATCTCGACCCAAGGTTACAGCCAGCAGCAGAGAGAAATGTTTAGGAAAAAGACAGACGCACAGACTCCAAGAGGTAAAATACTTGGATTAGCGTCTTAACACTTTTAAAACAAATCTGAAAAGCACAGTTTGACATAAAATTCAACTATGACACCATTATATGGTCAAGTAACACAGTAATACTCCATATTAAAAGAATAACACAGCTTAAAAGCACACATCATGAAAATGACAAAAGTTATTCTTTTGATTACATTAGAACAAAATCAAAGATAGAAATAGTCTCTTTTGGTGACTATATTCTCAGATTATAACTAATGGAATAATTTGTAGTAAGTGTCTTGCTTTACTGAGAGGTCAGTAAAGGTCATCTCTGGAACAGTTCAAAAGTACACAGGTGTATTAGAGTGGACACGGTCATGCCCACTACATTGTTATGAGTCTTGAGAAGTTCGCAGTACTCCTCTCTGCATTTCCTTGTTGCATGTTGGTCGAGGTTTGTTGTGCTACCAGTGTACTTCAGAGGTGCTCTGCATAGCTTACAAATAGTGTGGCTTTTGTCGAGTTTTCCGTCCTTCTAGTAAAACCCGAAAACGTTCCACACTTTAGAGTTTTGTCTGGCTGATGTATTGAAAATCTTTCGCGGTGACTCGCTAGTAGCGCAGCTACTATCTACATCCATGTTCGTCGTCTTGGTGAGCTACGGCGCATGCGTGAGAATAGCTTCGCGGGCATTTCCAACTCTCGCGTTGTTTTAGAAACGCATTGTAAACCCAACAAGTCTCGCGAAAACCGGCCCGTGTCTCTTCAACCGGTCCATCTCTGGATTTGTGGCTAATTGCTGTCGGTTTACGTGGCTGCTACCGATGCAACCACATCCCTAGCTTGTCAAACCGGATATCCGGTCGAATCGGTTTATCTATAACAAGCCTAGTTCATATGCTCCAAAATTTTCCCACAGTGTCTTTTGTATTAGCTCTTTTAGTTCTTGCGTCTTTTTCTCACACTCTGTGGTGGTTTTATCCAAGTCAGCTTTTTGCTGTTCACTTAACACAGTGGTCCCCAAACTTTTTCCTGTGAGGGCCACATAACTTTTCCCTTCTCTGGTGGGGGGCCGGAGTCAGTTTTTAACAGGAAAAAGTGTGACGATTGCAGGAGTGCCTAAATCAGGGGTGCCCAACCTTTTTTGAACCAAGAGTTACTTTTGAAGTCGGCAGTTTGCCGAGAGCTACTCGTCCAGTCTCAGTATCAAAAAACAAAATTTTTCATCTCCCTACTCCTCACTTCTTTAAAGTAAATAAAACAGAACGTAATGTGTTGCTAGTTTTATTTAATTAAAGTATTTTATCAAAGTAAAATGACGCAATATTTGAAAAGCACACCATATTTTTTAAAGAAACGAATAAACAATGAACTGAACAATATAAAACTCCCTCATTTACACTAACTATTTACAAAAAGTGACTTACAAAGGTGCAGATTTACAAATCTCCAACAACTATTTCAAACCTCAATAAAACCTAAATATCAAAACTAGGCAGCTGCTCTGTGCAGCAGGATGGTGTCATCTGGTGCAAGCTGTATAAAATAAATGTGTCTCTACCTTAGTGGCACTTCTGACACTGAGAGGAGGAGGCGCGGGGCAGTATGAGGTGGTTGGGAGGCGCAGGCAGGTCTCCAGATGATCATCAGTCATTGTGGATCTGTTTTTGGACTTGATGATTTTCATGTGTGAAAAAGCAGACTCACACAGGTAGGTAGATCCAAAAAGTGCTGTTAAGTTCAAAGCACATCTTCGGATGTAAGGATACTTTTCTTCTGAGAGCAGACTCCAGAACTCTCCATCCACGCCAGGTGATGCTCGAATTACAGATGAGGCAAATAGACTTTGAATTAGAATAAACAAAAAAATACTCCTCCTCCCACTCTGTGTGAAAATAATACGTTTTTGTTTGCTTGTTTGCTAGTTTTCCATCCATGTTTACTGTGCACCGACAGTTCCACTGCTGTCCTAGTCTTGTGAGAGCGCTGTGTCACCGCACCCAAAACTCGCAAGACTATGTCTGTGAGAATACAAGATGAGGAGGGCTGAGGAAAGCGTTGCTGCGCATTGGAATATCGTCACTCCTCCCATCCCCCACCCCAGCTAGCTCCCTTAATGTGAAAGGGAGACAATTCAACTTACTCCTTCATCTTTAAAAACTGTGTTAGGATAGGCTAAGTACTTGGTGACCGTACAGTACTGTACATGTATTCATTTGTAAAAAAAAAAAAAATTAAAACAATTTTTTTTTACTATTGTTCTGGGGGCCGGACCAAATGTGGGGGCGGGCCGGATGCGGCCCGCGGGCCGTGGTTTGGGGAACACTGACTTAACACATCTTTTTTTTTCCTTTTATATATTGCCTCCCTTCTCACCTTATAGCCATCCTCTCACACCGATATGAATTTTTTTTAATTTTTTTGTAGAGAAAAAGGAAAGACAGAAAGTAAGAAAACAAAACACAACAATTATCCACAAAAAAAGCACAAGGCAAACACACCCAACCTCCGTCTGCAATCCTGCAAACTACATGACAGAACATAGCAACACATGCATAAAGAATAATAACATTCATGACTTTGTAGTAGAATTCCATAAATATACATACCCATACTTACAAATGAATATACAGTATACATACATATACATTCATATTCACTCACATACCCATCTACATATCTGCATATGATATCTACATATACATCCCTGCACCCATTTGTGTGTGGTTGTGAGCATGCATAAGTGAATAAGTTTCCTCGAATAGAACATTCAATAGTGACCGTGAAGCATCAGAGATCCACCTCCCCTCCCAAGGCCCGAGGCAGACAAAGGGGGATCAGAGCCCAAGACCCCAAGATGGACCCCGAACCCAGAGTCCCCAGGGCCATCCGAACAGGACGAGCCATTTACCAACTCCCCAGATCTGACCAAAGGGGAGAACAGGAAGAGCCCCACAAACGACTACACACAATGATCCCCCGGGACCAACAGCGACAAACTCACAGACCCCCGTCAGAGCCCGTTGCACTGACGTAGCCCCAGGCCAGGACACTAAGGCCCGGGCACCAGGGACGCCCACCCCTCAGGCCCAGTCCCGACAGGACCAGAGGACCCGAGCCCCACCAGGCAGCCACCAGGCCGCGCCGACACACGCCCAAGCGCCCAACCCCCGGCAGCGAGGGCCCCAAGCACGCCCGCAGGAAAAGGGACACCCACCCGTGGGACCACGTGGTAGGAGCGCGACACCAAGTAGCCTTAGATGTATCAGAGAGGGGTAGTCCAAGTCCCAGCCTGACACTTAGACATTTATACACAGAAACACTCACTCAGACCCACCTTCATCCTCACCCTCACTCACAGAAAGACAAACAATAACTACACGTTCCATTCATAATCCCGATGCACACTCTATACCCACTAGGTCCAAGACATGTACCTGCTCCCTACATGGGGCAGCCCACACCCAAACCCAGGAGATAGGCCCATTTATTCTGGGGTAGAGAGTAGCCGACATCCAAGATCGGGCCCAACCCTCGCCCTGCCGACAGGACAGGACACCCTAGCCCAAGCAGCCCCAGGGAGAGCACAATGCCAGCCACGCCCACGGTGAACCCTCAGGCCCCGAACCCTCCCATAGTCCAGGACAACACCTGACGGCCCGTCACCTAACTGGACCCCACCCCCAGAATG
>JBBPBX010012151.1:30647-48214 GCA_038048925.1 Garcialebias charrua | reverse complement strand
GGGGGGAGACACGTCCCCTTCACATATAATGGTTACGATGCCTATGAGTACAACAACGGTGTTTTGAACACGGACCCAAAACAAGAAGAGTATTCCCGTGAAAAGCAGCATATTTTATTTATTATTTTGTATTAACCTTTATTTAACCAGGCAAATCCCAATGAGATCACAAATCTCTTTTGCAAGGGAGGCCTAGGCCTGAAGGCAGCCTAACATGCATGTTTTTGTCTGTGGGAGGAAACCAGAGTACCTGGAGAAAACCCATGCAAGCACGAGAAGAACATGCAAACTCCACACAGAAAGACCCCAGGTCCAACCGGGGATTGAACCCAAGACCTTCTTGCTGTGAGGCAACAGTGCTAACCACTGAGCTGTCGTGCTGCCTATTTTCCATCGCCTACCTACAGATGAGGAATTAAGAAGAATGTGGCTGAAAAATGTGAACTGGAAAAGACCACCCAAAATGCGGTATGTGTGTTCATTTCACTTAGTTGACAAATGGCAGACGGAGAGAAACCTGCATCTTAGTTTGTGGCTGGGCTACGACAAACCACCGGAGAATAAATGCCGGATCCTCAAAAGGATTGAAAACACTGACAAGAATATCAGGTATGATTTCAAGTGTACGAAGGGCACAGCATTATAGTATTTGTTCATCTTTGGTATTACGATTTCCTCTGCAACTAACCCAAACTCTGTGATGCGGGACTTAAAGTTTTGGCAGGGCTCTATGTCTGCTTTAAGGTAAATAAGATTGTGTACCACCTCTTTTAACAAAACAAAAGCGACCTTATAACTGTGTAGATACTAATACACCTCAGAGCTTTTCAGGTTGTTCATCGCTTCACTATCAGAAGCAACCAAGCCAATGAAGTAGCTAAATATGAGAGTAGATGTGGCTAAATATGCTAGATGTAATCTGCGGTCACTTCTTCAGGTCATCCTCCATCCCTCGTCCTCAGCAGGCAGCGGTATGATTATATTGTCCTGTTTGAGCTCTGACAGGTGGTGTTCACACATGTTTAAATTAAATTCACAATGCTCGGAGAAACTATATTAGCTCATACTGTTTGCACATAAACAAATGCCAGTTCTGGTCCACGCCTGAAGCGTGCCCATAATTCACGCAAGGCAGCATAGGTGCTAGGAATAAGGTGGATAGAATAAACCTAATAAAGCATTTGATATCTTAGTCGAGTGGTGATTATAACAAAAGAATGCTGCTGTTTAGATAACTGTAGCGGACTCATTCCATATAGTGGTGGATTAAATGTAAACTGACCCAGTAATTCCCTGAATTATAAGTAATTAGTAAAAAATGCAAACTTACCATTAAAACTTTCAAAAAGCTTCTCGTTTTCACTTATAGTTTGCATCGCTGCAAGGAATAATTGGACAAAGCTCATTAATACACACTTTTAAAAGATTATCAAATGCAGAATAGGTCAATAAAAGTGATATACCTTCCGAGTAGGTTTTAGTTAAAAGCCTAGCCATCAGCTGATCGGGTAACTGCAAAATCTATGCACATAAAAGTGATATAAATACATAATCTTGTTCCCAACAATTTTCAGACAAGTGTATTTTAATGTATTTGTTTTTACAGCAGTGCTGTAGCGAACTAATGCACATGCAGTAAATCTAGCAAGTTTTCAGGCAATTCAGTCTCACAAAAAAAAAAATGCATTAAATGAATTTAAGCCAGTGGTTCTCAAACGTTTTTTTTGTCAGGCCCCCTCCTTTTAATCAATGGCTTAAATAGCCAGAAGGAACAAGAGCTGCCCCTTTTGGTGCTGAAAATATCAACCTTATGTAGTGGCAACTTGCATTTAAACTCAAAGCCTCTGAAGATATAATTTTTGAATGTTGACTATCTGTTTAATATAAAACAAATTAATTAAAATAAAAAAGCATTACCTGGAGCTGTTCTTCAATACAAGTATTTTTAAAAACATTTCAATTGTTTGGTCTTTGCATGTCATACCAGCAAACTCAGAAGGGATGAAAAAGGTGACAAATCTAGCGCCTGTAGTGAGGGAGGTCTGCCACACTCTCTTGCTTGTATTTATTGCCCTAATAATCTGCAAGAGCAGAGGTTTTGATCGATTAAACAAAACTCTGGTGTGTCGTGTTTCACTGGCATCAACGTTATGTGTTAGTTTTCATTTCTCTCATCTTATGACAATGACACATTATCGTACAGCCATACGGATGCATTAGAGATAGCCTTCCCAAAATTATTCGCATTGACCAGAGTGACATTGTAGGCCAACGTTAACGCACAATTCACTGATGTTAGCTGATCCTGACATCATTACATGTGACAAGCTTTCCATTACGTTTAACGTTATGTTGTAAAAGGTAATGGATTGCAACACACAACGCTGCTAAAGTAGATTTTTTTTGCCAAATCAAGCTCAACTTACACAGCATATTATATCATTGGCAGATAATGAGACTTACCTCAAAACTAACAGTGTCTTTCCAACATTAGAAGTGACTACTTATAACAGACCAGTTTCCTTCATCCATGGGAAAGATTTCACTATTGTCTATCTTGATTGTGATTGGCCAAATGACTCGCGAAGACGTTCTATTCTAGACAGAAACCTTGTTTCTTAAAGTCCAGTTAATAGGAATTATGTTATCTACCACGCCTCTGAGGCCCCCCACCACGCCCCTGAACAAATCTCTTCCGATCTAGATGATTCACATAAATGACATTTTGACATGAAATCGGCAAATTTTGCCGAAAAGTGACATGTTTGCAGGTATGGCATGTATTGTGTCTTTAGAGCCATTTTTGATACAGCAGCCATAAAATTTCAAAGAACACAAAACTAAATTAATTGCCTGGAAATGATGATGTGACTCCTCAAGATATTCATAACTGCCTCAGTTTATTATTTTTTATTTATAATCACCATGACTTCAACAATAATGTGATTAAGTTCCATAGCAGGTGAACATGGAAGATGACATGATTTGAATACATCAGACTCACTGATTGTAATGATATACAGCCATACCAACCTGCAAGGCTTGATGATCATGTTTCCTTTCTTCCGGTTTCAACTTAGGCTTCAAAGTGTTTTTCATGATCATTTTAGGGATCCAGGAGAAACTCAAATCATCTGGGTTTGTGTAGCTCTGGAAAAAAAATACGTATTTCAACATTTTTAAAATGCTATTTATTTATTTATTTTATTATTATTATTTTATTAGGTTTAACACTTACAAAGTAGCTTGTGCAGTGCTCTGAAGAAGAAATGTGGATTAAAATTCTGTCTCGTGGTATGCACTGCTCACAGACATGGCAGAAGTACATTGCCAGCCTTGGACTGAAACACAGAGTGAGCAGAGACAAACCTGCAAGAAAGTATATTTAAAACAAGTTATCATTAAAAAAAAACATGCTGCATCTTCAATTCCTAGATTCTTATTCATCTGTAGAGTTTGTATCGTGTGATTAGAGATAGAGAGGAAGTCATTCTCACCCACTACTGGTTCCCTGATTTCATGAGCCATTTTCGGGTCCACAAAAACCACATGAGGCAAAAATACTTTAAAAAAAAACAATAAAAAAAAACAAGATAACAAAAATGTTATTGCACTTCTGTATACTGTAGTGGCAAAACAAGCATTATGAGCCAAGATTAAACAAACTGTTGTGTATACTTAAAATAAACAGAAATTTTAAAAAGTGAACTTACCAGAACCGCTAATGGTATCTAAACAAGTGCAAAACAGACAAACATTTTTGGAATAAATATTGTGTGAGCTAGAAACAAATCTGGATGCTCATTTACAGTAAAATTTAGACCTATGAAAGATTACATAAGATGAACATTACCTTGTGGGAAAATATCTTTCATTTTCTATGGGGAGGAAAAATAACATTCACACATTTAATACATAATTAATGAATATAATTTCTGTTTATCACCATCTCTATACAATTTATACGGTTTATCTCTAGTCGGGTTGCAGAGGCAACAAGTCCAGGATAGAAACCTAGACATTCCTCTTCCTTGCAACACTCTCCAGCTCCTCCTGTGGGACCAAGGTATTCCCAGACAAATAAAACATACACAATCCAATAAAACAAACACAATCCCCCCACAGATAGTTCTGGGTCTTCTCTGGGGCCACATCCCTGTGGGACATGTCCAGAAAACCTCCAATGGGAGGCATCCAGGAAGCATCCTAATCAGATGCTCGGACCACCTCAACTGACTATTTTTGATGCGATGGAGCAGCGATTCTATTCCGAGCTCCCCTTATCTCTCAGGTTGAGCCCAACCACTCTACAAAGAAAGCTCATTTTGGACCCTTGTATCTGAGATTTTGTTTGTTCAGTCATGATCCATACAGAAAAACAGACATTACTGTAACTGCCGGTATACAAGCCACTACTTTTTTCTCACACTTTGTACCCTGCAGTTTATAGTAGGGAGGCACCGATCCACTTTTATTTTTATTTTTTTAAACTTCTGATCCGATCCCGATACTTAAATCTGGATATCGGCTGATACCGATCCAGTTCCGATATCACCATCATCATTGATTTTATATGAGGCTGTAATAATCTCCTCTCAAGTACATTGTGTACACATATATGTATGTACCGGTATGTCCAAAAAGGCAACTTGAGGTAAGTTTTATTAATGTTGGATAAGTTTCAGAGTCAGAGAGTCAGAGTCAGAGAGTCTTTATTGTCATTTGCACCGCATGTGGTACATGAGATGAAAACGAGATTATGTACACGAGGTCCCAGTTACATCCAACAACAAATGAAAGAGAAAAACAGTAATAACATCTAGAACTAACTAAGAAAAGCATCAACTAGTAATACACAGCTAACTAAGAAAAGCATCAACTAGTAATACACAGCAGCACGAACATGAGTTTGTATGAGCAGATGGTCACAGATGAACACAGATGAATACAGCAACAAGAAAACAGATCAGCATCAGTATGATGTGATATTTTGCAGTGTTTATTTTTTATTTTATTTTTATTTATTCATGAGTCTAACAGCCTCAGGGTAGAAGCTGTTCCTCAGTCTAGTGGTTCTACACTTGATGCTCCTCAACCTCCGTCCTGAGGGGAGTGGGGCAAAGAGTGAGTGTGCTGGATGAGTGAGGTCTTTCATGATGCAGGTGGCTCTTTTCCTGCATCTGGAGGTGTAAATGTCTGTGATGGTGGGGAGACTGACTCCAACAGACTTCTGTGCAGCCTTCACCACTCTCTGCAGAGCTTTCCTCTCTTCAACTGTGCAGCCTCCATGCCACACGTTGATGCTGGAGCACAGGATGCTCTCCACTGCACACCTGTAGAAGGAGGTGAGGACTGGGCTGCTCAGACCAGCTCGTCTCAGCCGTCTGAGGAAGTAGAGTCTCTGATGACCTTTCTTGATCAGGCTGGTGGTGTTGTTGCTCCAGCTGAGGTTATCATTCATGTGTACACCCAAGTATTTGTAGCTGGAGACCACTTCCACTGCAGACCCACCTATTTTCAGTGGGGCATGGGTGTGTTTGTTCCTTCTGAAGTCCACAATCATCTCCTTTGTCTTCTTCACATTCATGTGAAGATTGTTCTCTTTGCACCAGCTCTCCAGGTGTTCCACCTCCTGTCTGTAGCTGGACTCATCATTGTTTGTAATGCATCCCACCACCGCTGTATCATCTGCAAACTTAACAATATGACAGCCTGGAAGTGTGGCTGTACAATCATATGTGAGCAGAGTGAACAGAAGGGGGCTCAGCACACATCCCTGAGGAGAGCCAGTGCTGAGGGTTATGGTGGAGGAGGAGAAGTTGTGGATCTTCACGGACTGTGGTCTATCTGTTAAGAAGTCTAGTATCCAGTTACAAATAGAGGGGCTTAGTCCAAGTGTAGATAGTTTGTCTATCAGAGTTTGGGGGATCATGGTGTTGAAGGCAGATGTGAAGTCCACAAAGAGCAGACGCACGTATGAGTCTTTCTGATCCAGGTGGGTGAGAGCAGTGTGGACCACGGAAGAAATGGCGTCCTCTGTTGATCGGTTCTCACGGTATGCGTATTGATGAGGGTCCTCGTTGATGTTGACGGTTGCCTTGATGTGGGACATGACCAGTTTCTCAAAACATTTAGCGACTATCGGGGTGAGGGCCACCGGTCTATAGTCATTCAGACCAGTCACTGTGGAGCTCTTTGGGACTGGGATGATGGTCGCGGTCTTCAGGCAGGTGGGAACTAACTCCAGTGCAAGTGAGGTGGTGAAGATGTCAGCCAGCACCTCACAGAGCTGGTCCGCACATTCCTTCAGAACTTTCCCTGGGATGTTGTCTGGTCCGGTTGCTTTATGAGGATTAATCTTTCTGAGACTGCCTCTCACTTCTGCTGCGGACACCCTGAGATGCTCTTCATCTGGTGATGAGGTGAGTCTGGTGCTAGCAGGTCTGTTTGGATCATCAAAACGTGCATAAAACTTATTGAGGGCATCAGGCAGAGATGGGTCCCTGGGGCATTGTTTGTTTTTGCCTTTGTAATCTGTTATGCATTTAATACCCTTCCACATGCTCCGTGGGTCTTGTGAGGTGAACTGTCCCTCGATCCTCTGTGCATACGTGGCCTTGGCCTTCTTAATGCCATCCTTCAGTTCATTCCTGCTCTTTCTCAGTTCCACTTTATCTCCTGACTTGAATGCAGTGTCTCTGGCTGCTAGTAAGGCGTGAACTTCTTTATTTAACCAGGGTTTCCGGTTCGGGTAGGATTTCACATATTTTTTTATGGAAACATTCTCAGAGCATGTACTGATGTAACCCAGGACTGAGGAAGCGTACAGTTCCATGTCCACTGAACTTCCATCAGTGGCCGCTTCCCTGAAAACAGACCAGTTTGTCCTCTCAAAACAGTCTCTCAACAAGGGGGAACTATCTTGAGGCCAGATTGTTATTTGTCTTTGTTCCGGCTTGGACCGCCTGAGTGGAGGGAGTTCTCTTGGCGCCAGGATCAGAGACTCGTGGTCGGAAGATCCGAGCGCTGGGCGTGTCTTCGCCGTGTATGCCCCCTTTACATTTGTGAAGACTTGGTCGAGCGTTTTATCTCCTCTCGTAGCTGTGAAGACGTTCTTATTGAAGGCTGGGAGGGAGACTTGAAGATCAGCGTGATTGACGTCCCCGCAAACAATGAAAAGCCCCTCAGGATATTTACACTGCAGCGAGGTGAGTAAGTCATGAATTTCTCTCTGGGCGTCATTAGCATTAGCATCAGGGGCTATGTAAATAACGCTGATTATGATCACTGAATAGTCACGTGGCATATAATGCGGCCGACACCTAACTGTGATCAACTCCACGGCAGCTGAACAAGCTCTTTTTATCACAGCACAGTTCGTGCACCAATCTTTGTGTACGTAAATACAAACACCGCCGCCTCGCGTTTTCCCCGTAGTCTTGATGCACCGGTCCGTTCTGAAGAAGAGCCGGTCGTCCAGCTCGTAAACTGAGTCTGGAGTGTCCTCAGAAATCCACGTTTCAGTAAGACAAAGCACGGAACATCTTCTCATCTCCTCCGACGTGGTCACCCTCAAACGAAGTAGATCCATCTTGTTGTCGAGCGAGCGCACGTTAGACAGGAAAAGAGCCGGCATCGGGGGTTTACCGGTTTTAGCGTCTGCCCGCATTCTCGTCATAATTCCTGCACGACAACCTCTCTTCTTTCCACGAGAGCATCGCTTTCTTTTCTTTCCCCTGGAGCGCATCTGCTTCCAGAAGGACGTTTTTAGCAGGTCCAATCTTCCGAGCTCTGATTTGAGTTCGTTGCTGATTTCAGCTGTGCCCTGTGGTAAATCCGCTCCGATTCTTAACAGATCAGTTCGGCTGTAATTCACCCGCAAAAAACGCGCAGAGTCAGGTACAAAAACACTATTAAAATTACTAAAAACTAGAGATGTTCCGGGAACTCGTGAAGCTGCGGCTGCACTGAGCGCGGCCATCTTGCCACCTCAAAGTTCAAAGTTACAATTAAATTCAGCTAACACTGAAAACGTGTTTTATTTTATTCCTAGTTTTAAAGTGGATATTAAAGTGATTTATTTAAGTCATTTTTTGTTTAAAGTAATTTTATATATTCTTTTAAATAATGGGGTGATAAAGGAATTTATTTTCTTCTTTCTGCACTCTTTTCATTCAATGTTTTCTTTTTGATTACCGTAATTTGTTTTATTTTGTCTCTTATAAATGAATGAATAAACGAATTAAATAAAATATTAAATAGCTCTACATCTGCTAAGTTCATGGCATAAACCAACACAGACCTGTTCCTGTTTTTAGTATTTTACATTGCTTTATTATGTAGTTGTTTTTGTTTCTTTTTTTAATACAGTTTTCTTGTAATTTTTAATTAATATGCTTTTTTATGATTGTCTACTGTTGTACTGATAAATATCTCTTGGAGGGTAAACTATATCTTGGCTGCAAGTATCAAGCTGCAAAATCCTTCATTTTCTACAGCTGAAAGCTGTTGGTCATTAATTATATTGAAGTTTAGCAACTTCTCGGTAAACATTTGAGCTCCGTGGCTTCAGTGCCAGCGGTGTGTTTTTCTTGTTCAATCCAGGGCGGGCGCTCTGATTTTGTTCAGCCGCTCTCAACCCGTCCCTCCTCCAAGACGGGCAGACAGAGCGGGTCGGACTGGACGCGGCTGGCCGGGTCGAGATGCCTGTGTTTCGGTTCAGCAAGTGTGGCATCCCACTGAAGCCCCGGAGCTCGAATGTCCAACATAAAACTAACTTTACCGCGGTTTAATGTGGCGCTATGGCTTGCGGTGTCTAGCGTGTTTAGTGGGAAATACTTCCACACAACGGACATGTTACAATGAACAGTTGGCTAGCTGTTAGCTACAGTGCTGCTCACTCAGTCTGCACGCTGTAGCTGGCTGCAAACTATGAACTGTATTTCCTGAATGTGAGGCGGGTCTTATTCCTCTGGGTTCATGAGACATGCCTCCGTTCAGGAAATCCATTCCATAGTTTTAAACCAACGTGCACCATGAATCGGAAATATCGGCAGGTTGGATCGGAAAAATCTGGAACATAAATTATGCTAGTATCGGAGGCCGATACAGATACCGAAAAAGCCCCGTCCCTAGTTTATAGGCAGAAGTGGCTAATTTGTGTGTGTGTTTTAAATCATTTATATTTTTATATTTTATTTTGACAGACTTCCTACCATGTTTTGGCAACTTTCTGCTGCTGAATAACATTTTCTTTTGACAGAGCTGGGTGCTCATGTGGCTGCCCAGTGCCCAGGGAAGGCTTTTGTGACACATACTGAATGCCTCAGGTAATCAGATGTACAAAGCCTCTTGCTCAGGGTTTCAAATGTACTTTAACTCCATACACTCTGTCATCATGTAAAGTGCTACTGTCATCATTGTATGTTCCCAATACAAAGGCAAAATTGGTTCTCTGCATTTAACCCATCGCACCTGGGATATAGAAACAGTGGGCAGCTATGTAAACACCTGGGGAGCAATTAGGGATTAGTGTCTTGCTCAGAGACACCACGACTTGTGGGAATAGCTAGGGAGTGTCCTAACTTTTTTGGAATCCGATTTGTAAGTGCCCAGGGAATAATTAGGGATTAGGTGTCTTGCTCAGTGACACCATGACATGTGGGAATGGCTGGGAGTCGAACTGCGACTTTGGGTCCCAGGTCCGAGTATGAATCCAGCTCAACAAGCTAAAATAAAATATTTTAACCACCACAAGCAATTTATTGCTCACCTTTACATGGTCCGACGAACGAAAGTGTTCCTTGAAATTCCACACCGTGAAAAAATTGTTGGAGCAGACCTATAAGAAAGAAATGAAATGACCCATAAGTGATGGAAACACTGAACTATGGACAATTTGTTGTCACAATATGCAAGATGTTTACTTGGGTTATGTTTACACTGCAGGTCCTAACGGTCCATTTCAATTTTTTTTACCCAGATTGGATTTTTTTTTTTTTGGCATGGCCTTTCATATCATCATTAAAATGTAACCTCTGTCAGACTGCAATGTGAACTTTTAATCATTCTGAAGTGGTTTGCATGCACAGAAGATAACTGAAAGTTACGCACCATAACTCATGTTCCCTGAAGGAAGGGAACGAGGTGCAACATAATGACTATGGGAATTGCGCCGCCGCGCGGTTCACCTGAAGTAATACAATCACGCCTCGAACGAGGCAGGTGGGCGTCAGCGTCACCACAGAGGCCCCACCCTCTTGGTATAAGACCGGCTGACGCCCAGCCTACTTTCTCCAAGTGCACTTCACCAAGCTTGGGCATTGAAAAGGGCAAACATATGTTGCACCTCGTTCCCTTCCTTCAGGGAACATGAGTTATGGTGCATAACTTTCAGTTCCTTTATCAGTCAGTCCACTCAGTGCAACATAATGACTATGGGAACGTAATTCATTCACGCCCTTGAAATGCTCTGTAAAATGCATGCTTGCGAGAACTTCTGCCTTTATACTTTAGGCGTTTTGGCTGATCTCTACTGTGTGTTAGAGAGTACAGCCTGAGTGACGTCACATGCAGTGACATCCAAACTGTAGTGTTTTGTAAAAGTGTTTGTGGAACTCCAGTTTGCCGCAGCACAAATGTCTGCCACTGGAACACCCTTAAACAGAGCCCATGAGGCTGCCAGGCCTCGAGTGGAATGGGCGTGTACCCCAGAGGGCACCTGTTGACCTTTGCTGCTGTACGCCCTTTTTATGGCCTCAGTCACCCAGTGTGAGAGGCGCTGCTTTGAAAGGGCTCTGCCAGCAGCAGGATTGGCAAAACATACAAACAGTTGGTTTGTTTTCCTCCAACTGACAGTTCTGTTGATGTAAACACTCAAGGCCCTGACAGGGCAGAGTGATTTCAACCTCCTCTGTTCCTCAGTGAGAACAGGGTGGGGAGGAAACTCAGAGAGCTCAAAGTCCAGACTTCTGGGATTTAGAGTTGGAACTTTTGGGACATATGCAGGGTTTGGACGCAGGGTGACCTTTGACCAGTCAGGGGCAAACCTAGTACACATTGGGTGCACAGATAAAGCGTGGAGGTCACCCACACGTTTAGTTGAGCAAAGAGCCAAGAGCAAAGCAGTTTTATAAGATAACAAATCTATCTTAATGCTGCTGAGAGGCTCAAACGGAGGCTTACACAAGGCATCCAGGACTAACTGAAGGTCCCATTCAGGGGCCAGAGTCCTGCTAGGGGGCCTTTTTCTCAGTACACCCTTCATGAAACGTATCATGAGAGGGTGGGCACCGGGTGTTTTTACCCCCCCCCCCAGCCTTCGTGGCACGCAGAGATGGCTGACAAAAACACCTTAATGGTGGAAAAGGAGCGGCCTTTTTCCAGCAGGTCTTGTAAAAAGGTGAGGAGCTAGACTAGGTCACAGGAACATGAAATAATATTCCTTTCCAGACACCAGGCCTAAAAAACACACAATTTTCAAGCGTAGAGAGTCTGGGTTGACTGGGCTCTCGCTCCTTGTATCGTGTTTATGACATTGCTGGGGAGGCCGGAGGCCGTCAGCCTGTTCCTCTCAGCAGGCTGTGAGTTGCCAGTTCTGGACGTGGGTGAAGGAGCTGCCCGTGGGCCTGAGACAGCAGGTCCCTGTGAGGAGCAGCTGCCATGGTGTCCCTGACAACAGTGACATCATCTCTGGGAACCACAGTTTCTGTGGCCACCTGGGGGGCTATGAGTATCAGGGAAAGAGCTCCCCTACGTACACGTTCCAGCGTCGCCTGAATCAGAGGGACGGGGGGAACAAGTAATATAGCATCCCTGCTGGCCAGCTGTGGGCCAGGGCGTCTGTTCCCAGCGGGGCGTCTGTTTCTTTCAGTGAAAAGTACAGGCCGCAATGCGTGCTGGTTTTGCAGACGAACAGATCGACGGATGCCTGCCCGTATCGTGACCAGATCTGGTCCACGATAAGTGGGTTCAGCCTCCACTCTAAGGCTAGCAGTGGCCCTCTTGAGAGGGCGTCTGCCCCGTGGTTTAGCTCGCCCGGGATGTGTGTCGCTCTCAGTAGCTGTGTTTCCATCCATTTTCATTTCGTATTTTGAGCTACCTCGCAAATATGTAAATACAAATTAATGCAGATCAGAAGTGTTTCCATCTGCTGGCTTGAAGCGCTTCTACCAAGCCGCGCACAGCGTCATTACGTCAGACGTCAGCGTCATTACGTCAGACGTTAGCACTGCGCATGTCTACAGTAAACAGGAAGTAGCGGTTGAAAACTGAACCCGGCCACACATCTCGTCAAAATCGAGAGAATATTTCAGGTACGTGTTGCTATCGGGCGAGTTGTATTTATTCTGTCATGCCAACTAGTTTTAGCGATGTTACATGTTGTCCGGAGCGGAAACAGCTGAACGTCACGTGACGTGAATTTTCGCTACGTCAGAAATGAGTCGGAAAATGTGTTTCCATTTGTCGTTTAGCGCATCTCAAATCCCAAAAACCACCTCAAGCGAGCGTAAAAACTTTTTAGCGTAATTCAGGAAGTAACCTCGCAATTTGCCGTTTCCATTAAGCTTTTCTGCTGCGCTATTTCAAATTGCGCAGCTAGAAACCTTGATGGAAACACGGCTACAGACAATATTCGGGGGCTGCACCACGTGAGCAGCTTGTGTGTCAGGCTAAGGAGGGGTTGGGACCTTGTCCCCACTTCTCTGTTGATAAAAGACACAGTTGTTCTGTTGCCCGATTTTATCAGGACATGTTGTTTTGTAATCAGTCCCTTTTTGTAAAAGTGCTTCACAGCCAGAAAAACAACCTTCAATTCCAGGAAGTTGATGTGGAGTTTCGTATCCTGCTGTTTCCAGAGCCCTTGGGCATTCTGGTTCCTGCAAAATGCTCCCCAACCTCTCTTTGAAGCATCTGTTGTGATCACCACACAAGACAGTACTCTTCCCAGTGGGACGCCTGTCGTGAACACAGAAGGATCCCTCCAGGGTTCCAGGGCTGTCACACACTCTGGGCTGATCAGTATCTTCTCTGCCTGCCTGAGGGAGACAGGATACATTCGTTTGTTGATCCATATCTGCAGAGGGCGTATTCTTAATAAGGCCCGGGGCACACAGAAAATAGCTGCTGCCAACAGGCCCAAGAGATGCTGGCACAGCTCGAGAGGCACTCTCTGGGCTAGCAGAAAACATGCTAGGCAAGGGTGGAGGGATGGAACCCCTTGCCTCTGAGAGCCTTGCCCTGTACAGTATGGAGTTGAGCTATACTCCCAGAAATACGATAATCTGGGATGGGGACAGGTTTTTTTTTTTTCAGGTTTAAGACGAAACCTGGAGCTTCCAGGTGAGACGTCACCCTCTCTGGGTGCTGCTGTGCCTGGACTCTGTTGTGTCCAGGAATGAGCAGATCGTCTAAATAATTCAGAACTCTGACCCCTGAAGGCAGAGCGGGGATATTTTCTGTGGCAGGGCAGGATGCTCACATGGAAGAAAGCGTCTTTCAGATCCACCATGCAAAAGTAATCTCTCGGTTGAACCAAGCAGATGACTTGTCTGAGTGTCAACATCCTGAATTTGTACGTTTTTATTCCTCTTTTCAGACTCCGGTGGTCCAAGATGGGCCTAAAGCCCTGTTCCCGTTTTGGGACTGGGAAGTACTCGCTGTAATGGCCCTTTTTTAACATCGTGAGCAGGGACCACTCTGATCACTCCTTTCTGCATCATAGTCGAGATCTCGTCTCTCCGAACATGAGCACGGTCTGGGCTGATGGAGGATGATAGCACCCCGTGAAAGGAGGTGGTCGCTTGTGGAACTGCAGCCGGAGACCTAGGGTGACAGTGGACATGACCCACGTGCTTGGTTTGCATGTGTACTGGGTCCTTTGGTGGACAGAGTTTTATTAGAGGCGGGGTTGGCCACCTGTGTGAGATGGCTCCCCGCGCTCTATATTAACACTGGTTGTATTAAGAACTTGTGGGTTTTTTCCCTTTAATGCTGAGTGGTGGCACAGAACAGCTTGAGTAGTCTGAGACTTTATTGTCATGTGTGGACGGCAATTTCTCTTTATTACACAAGCGTTTGAGTGTTCTTGTGTGTTCAAACATTCTGAACCAGTTAGTCTGTGCTCCTCTAACACAGGTACTGGTGGTAAAAGTTTGGCGTTTTCTCTCCCTCTGTGAGTGAAAACGCCTGTAATGGTGCAAGGACAGCTCAGTCATGCAGGCCTCTGCTTTCTCTCCGCACCGCAGGAGAAGCACTGTGTTGACCCGTGACTTCTGCACAGAGACACTAAAACACTATGTGGTTTTAATAGTGCTCCAAAACATCATTTTATTTTTATCGCACAAACAGGGGAACATGCTTTGTGTTTTAACGAACATCTTTGTCCCTTCCACCACAGTCTCTTGGACCCCGGGGAGGTTTGAATATGTGTGGCTTTCATTTCCCATGGGTAGAAAAGCCCTGATCAGTGAGGATGTTGGTCGCCAGTGTCACTGCGTGACAACCGGTTCAGTCCTGCTCTTTCCCAGAGCGACTGTCCAATGCGCCCGAAAGGCGGGCAGTAAGCCATCCTGTGGACCTCATCCAGCGGCTTTGCCGTCTTTCCCCCTTTTTTGGTAGCCCCCTGCAGTTCCTGCAGCTTTTCTGCCTGGTGGGCCTGCAGCATCGAGACCGTGCAGGCCGCGGGGCACTGAGTGTGCTAGATCCTTTCCAGCTGCACTGCTGAAGACATGGTTTGCTGGGTAGGCCTTGGTGGCTGAAGTTCTGGATGTGAGACAGACCCATCAGCTCCCTGCCCTACCAGTCCGGGACTGGGAAAAAAAGGGTGGGGGGGAGCGGGGACCACCCTGGGTGCCGACCCTGACCGCGTGAACCCAGTTAAAAAAACCTGGGGACACCGGCGTGTCGTGCCTCACCGATGTTGTTACCTCGGGAGGAACGGCTATCCGCCAACCTTGACTCTTGATGTCCCGGTGGGGGGTGCAGGTCTTGGCACCTGAGAGACTCGGCCGTCCTGCGGCCCAGGTCAGGTGGAGTTGGGGTGGATCCGTCTGCTTTGACAAACACCGTTGCAGCTTGTTGTGAAAAGTCCTCTGCTCCCTCCTCGATGCCTTGCTCTGTCGTTGGAGGTTTTGTCGGGGGAAGTAGTTGGCTTTTCTTCTCTTTGGAGGAGCTTCCCTCTGCTCATCCTTGTCCACTCCATCAGGGTCCCTCGGGCCCTGACATGATTAACGTCTGAGAACCATCCTTTAGCCCATAGGTGGATAAGCTCTCAGCGTCACAATGTTCTCGTCATGGGCGTAGAAAAACTACCAGTCAGCGTAGCTGAACAGGTAAGCAGAAATTCCTCCTCCTGGACTGTGCTGGTCGGAGAGCCTCATTGTTAGCAGGAGCTAAACGTGGAGGTACTCGTGAGCCCGCTAGCGGTGCTAAACGGGCCATCGAGCAGCGCAGCAATCGTAAACAAACTTAGTTAGCAGCTGTGCAATGAAATCTATCCTCGATTCGGCTACATAGGATAACGAAAAAGACAAAACATGAGAAGGTTAGTTAGCAAGCTAGACCAAGCAGTTTCTCACATACCTCACAATGGAGTCCTCCGTTGTCCGCTCGTAGCCGTGCTAATCGTGTTAGCAGTGCTAACGTGTTAGCAACGCTAATTGTTAGCAGTGGTGCACGAGCCCGAAATCCGCCCCGCGCTATCATATGAGCTCTCGGTTAGCCGGGCTAACCATGGGAGCTAGCCACTTAGCAGCGGGGTTACTCGATATCCACTTGCCTTTCTCCGGAGCCATCCGCGAGAAAAAGCGTTGAGTGTCTTCGCGTGTAGAATCCCTGAGTAGACCGGACAGGCCTCGTGGGTGTCCGTTGCTGAAAGGGAGTAGCCACATCTGCTGGAGCAGGCTCGGGAGCCAGGGCTCGCTGGCCTGCTGAAGTTCTTTGTCCGAAGAAGTCCTCTTGTTGAGCTCCTCGCGGCTGCTAGCCTGTTTGCTCCGTTAGCTTAGCAGGAATCGTGTTACGCGGTTAGCGTATGCTAACCGAGTGGCGAAGCAGCAGAAAAACAAAATGTCGACAACACTAGGTTAGCCTCCCGCTAACTCTAGCGCTCGCAGAGCGGCCCTCGTGACGCTCGGGGCAGGGAGCAAGCTCACCTCCAGTCGAGCGATCCATCCACGGAGTCCTCAGTCCTGCGAAATTCAGGTGTAAGCGAGGTGAAGGGCATAAAAGAGATAGAAGGCTGGGCGTCAGCCTCTTTTATACAAAGAGGGTGGGGCCTCTTTGGTGACGCTGACGCCCACCTGCCTTTTCAAGGCGTGAATGTATTACTTCAGGTGAACCGCGCGGCGGCACAATTCCCATAGTCATGTGTTGCACTGAGTGAACCTGACTGATAAGGAAACTGTGTATGTGTGTGTGTGTGTGTGTGTGTATGTGTAAGCTGCTGCAGTTTGAGTTACTGTCAGGGTTTATTGTTCCCCACCCCGATGCTGTGCATTAGTGCATGTAGTGAGCATGATAACATGAAATAAATGAGGTACCGACTTCATTTTTGGTGTGTGGCTACATCTAGGCAGAAGAAAGGTTCTTTTTGAAAATTAGGTTGACACATCAAAATCCACGATGGCTTCCACTCTATATATCTACATACATACATATTTGCACACACAGATGCATACACATCTACATCTATCTATATATACAGTATATAAATTGTGTATATATATATATATATACAGGTATTCCCCGATTTACGAGCGAGATCCGTCACAAGGTGGCGCTCGTAAACCGGAAATCTCGTAATTTGGAACGGCCGCCATTTCTCTCGTAAACCCGGAAGTCCGCTCGTAAATTTCGCCAGCGCACCTAAAAACACTCTATTTTCATCTAAAAACTACTTTTGAGTGCATAAAAATGATCGGAAACGTGTGTTTATATGCTTAACTTGCTAACTGTAGTGAAAAAACACATGAAAACTCAGTATTTTTTTCGTTTTTTCCAAAAATTCAACCCGGAAGTCCGCTCGTAAATTTCGCCAGCGCACCTAAAAACACTCTATTTTCATCTAAAAACTACTTTTGAGTGCATAAAAATGATCGGAAACGTGTGTTTATATGCTTAACTTGCTAACTGTAGTGAAAAAACACATGAAAACTCAGTATTTTTTTCGTTTTTTCCAAAAATTCAACCCGGAAGTCCGCTCGTAAATTTCGCCAGCGCACCTAAAAACACTCTATTTTCATCTAAAAACTACTTTTGAGTGCATAAAAATGATCGGAAACGTGTGTTTATATGCTTAACTTGCTAACTGTAGTGAAAAAACACATGAAAACTCAGTATTTTTTTCGTTTTTTCCAAAAATTCGCAGCTCGTAAGTCTGGGACCTCGCAGATCAGAGCGCTCGTAAATCGGGGACTACCTGTATATATATATATATATATGTGTGTGTGTGTGTGTGTGTGTGTGTGTGTGTGTATACAGTAACAAAAATGAATGAAATTCAATACTTTACAATGTCCTCAGTTTGATGCCAATACACGGATGTGTGTGTATACATGTATATACAGTAC
>JBBPBX010012151.1:3665-25456 GCA_038048925.1 Garcialebias charrua | reverse complement strand
AACATTAAATATATTGTCTTTGCATTCTATTCAGTTGAATATGGGTTGAAAAAGATTTGCAAGTCATTGTATTCTGTTTTTATTTGCGATTTGCACAACGTGCCAACTTTTCTGGTTTTGGGCTTGTATATGCAGTGGTGTAGTCTATGAGATACGTGGGCATACAGAGTACAACCACTAGAAAAGTTTAAGAATTTCAGTATACCCACTTAAAAGTACCCAAATGATACATGACATATACAGGTAGTCCTCGACTTACGACGGAGTTCCATTCCTACGCTCCGTCGTAAAGCGAATTTCGACGTAACTCGAAACATACGTCCAAACTGCACCTTATACCTACAGTACTGTATTTTACCAAGCACTTAGCCTATCCTAACACAGTACCCTACATAATTATCAAAACACACATACATTTCAGAGACATAATGAAGGGAAAAAAGAGTTAATTTCCTACTCTGGAATGCTGGTGAAGCCATTTCCTCGTTCCTCCCTCGTTTACGTTGTAAAACCGCCGTCCATAAAACAGCTACTTTTCCACAGCTGTTGCCTGTCCATCTTGCTCCAACAAGTTTTGTTTTGTTTTTTGAATGTCCAGAGGACCAGACCTAGCTTTTTTAGAGAGTACAGGGCAAGCTGTAGCCTCCGCAGCTAAACCGGAAACTGCCGGAAACTGCGTAAATCGGCTTCAAAATAAAAATGCGTAAATCGGCTTCAAAATAAAAAATTTCAAAATAATATTTTATATTATTTTTTTAATGGGAGGTGCATCGTAACAGCGAAACGTCTCAACTCGAGGCCGTCGTAAGTCGAGGACTACCTGTAATTAGACAAGTGTCATTGATACATTAAACAGCAGTAAAATGCTTCTGTAACAATCTGTCTGTATGCAGTGCTTGTTTATTACGTTCGTTTATCCAGCAAATTATTATATAATTCTGTACTTACCGTACTACTTACTACTTAAACATGTTTTGCTTTGATACTGTTTTATAAATTATGTAACATTTTTTTAATATAAAGCCAACTGTTGTACAAAGTTTGTTGTACATTTATTCAAATACAAGCATCAGAGAAATTTGGAAATGTTCAATATGCTTCAAAATCTAAATAAATTAATGATTGCATTGTACTAACCGGTGTACTTTGGTTTCTAAGCACAGTATACCCACTACAAAAATGTAGACCACACCACTGGTTATATGTGCTTAAGAAGTGTCCTAAAGTTAATTTTAAGAAGCACGCCACAGCTGTAAAAGTCTAAGTATATTGCAGGATTAAAGAAAGGGAAAATATCCAAAATAAAGATATGATTGAAAATTAGTTTTATGTAGCAGAAATTATAAAAGAACAAATCGCGGACTAAATCAATAACGCTTATTTATCTTCAGTCATTTTTAAGCCCCTACTATGATAAAACTTACATATTTTGCCTGTCACCAAAGATCAGAGGAGAGTGTTTTTGTCTATGTCTCTGTGTATATTAATTTTTCTGTGGCGTTCGTAGAATATATCATAAACCACTGAACAGATTTTAATGAACTCTCAAAATGTAATCATTGCTTGTACGTACACAACTGATTGATTTTTTTTAATACAATCTAATTTAATACGTAATACAAACGTATTGTGAGGGTCTGCTGGGAACGTCTGGCAGAGTCTCCCGTAAGACGGAGCTTTAACTCCCACCTCCGGGAGAGCTTTGAACACGTTCCGAGGGAGGCGGGGGACATTGAGCCCGAGTGGACCATGTTTCGCGCCTCTATTGTCGAGGCAGCTTATCGGAGTTGTGGCCGCAAGGTTGTTGGTGCCTGTCGTGGTGGCAACCCTCGAACCCGGTGGTGGACACCGGCGGTGAGGGATGCTGTCAAGCTGAAGAAGGAGTCCTATTGGGCCTTTTTAGCCTGTGGGACCCCGGAAGCAGCAGATAGGTACCGGCAGTCCAAGCGGCATGCGGCTCGGGTGGTTGCTGAGGCAAAAACTCGGGCGTGGGAGGAGTTCGGAGAGGCCATGGAGAATGACTTCCGTACGGCTTCGAGGCGATTCTGGTCCACCATCCGGCGTCTCAGGGGGGGAAAGCGGTACGCGACCAACACCATTTATGGTGGGGATGGCGTGCTGTTGACCTCAACTCGGGATGTTGTGAGTCGGTGGGCGGAATACTTCGAAGACCTCCTCAATCCTACTGGCACGTCTTCCACTGAGGAAGCGGAGCCTGGGGACTTTGGATCGGGCTCTCCAATCTCTGGTGCGGAGGTCGCCGAGGTGGTTAAAAAGCTCCGCGGTGGCAAGGCTCCGGGGGTGGATGAGATTCGTCCTGAGTTCCTTAGGGCTCTGGATGTTGTGGGGTTGTGTTGGCTTACGCGACTCTGCAATATCGCGTGGACATCGGGGGCAGTTCCCTTGGATTGGCAGACTGGGGTGGTGGTTCCCCTATTCAAAAAGGGGGACCGTAGGGTGTGTTCCAACTATAGAGGGATCACACTCTTAAGCCTCCCTGGTAAGGTCTATTCAGGGGTTCTGGAGAGGAGGGTCCGTCGGATAGTCGAACCTCGGATTCAGGAGGAGCAGTGTGGTTTTCGTCCTGGTCGTGGAACACTAGACCAGCTCTACACCCTCAACAGGGTCCTGGAGGGTGCGTGGGAGTTTGCCCAACCAGTTTACATGTGCTTTGTAGACTTGGAAAAGGCATTCGACCGCGTCCCTCGGGGGGTTCTGTGGCGGGTACTCCGGGAGTATGGGGTACCAGGCCCATTGATATGGGCTGTTAGGTCCCTGTACGACCGGTGTCAGAGCTTGGTCCGCATTGCCGGCAGTAAGTCAGGCTCGTTTCCGGTGAGAGTTGGACTCCGCCAAGGTTGCCCTTTGTCACCGATTCTGTTTATAACTTTTATGGACAGAATTTCTAGGCGCAGCCAAGGTGTTGAGAGGATCCGTTTTGGTGGCCTTAGAATCGCTTCTCTGTTTTTTGCAGATGATGTGGTCCTATTGGCTTCATCAGCTCGTGATCTACAGCTTTCACTGGAGCGGTTTGCAGCTGAATGCGATGCGGCCGGGATGAGGATCAGTTCCTCCAAATCCGAGGCCATGGTCTTGAGCCGGAAAAGGGTAGCGTGCCCTCTCCGGGTCGGGGAGGAGGTCCTGCCCCAAGTGGAGGAGTTTAAGTATCTCGGGATCTTGTTCACGAATGAGGGAAAACTGGAGCGTGAGATCGATAGGCGGATAGGTGCAGCGTCCGCAGTGAAGCGGGCGCTGTACCGGTCTGTCGTGGTGAAGAGAGAGCTGAGTCAAAAGGCAAAGCTCTCAATTTACCGATCGATCTACGTTCCCACCCTCATCTATGGTCATGAGCTTTGGGTTATGACCGAAAGAACAAGATCTCGGATACAAGCGGCTGAAATGAGTTTTCTCCGCAGGGTGGCTGGACTCTCCCTTAGAGATAGGGTGAGAAGCTCAGTCATCCGGGAGGGACTCGGAGTAGAGCCGCTGCTTCTCCACATCGAGAGGAGCCAGTTGAGGTGGCTCGGGCATCTGGTTAGGATGCCTCCTGGACGCCTCCCTGGTGAGGTGTTCCGGGCATGTCCCACCGGGAGGAGACCCAGAGGAAGACCCAGGATACGCTGGAGGGACTATGTTTCTCGGCTGGCCTGGGAACGCCTTGGGATTCCCCCAGAGGAGCTGCTCCAAGTGGCTGGGGAGAGGGAAGTCTGGGCCTCCCTACTTAGGCTGCTACCCCCGCGACCCGACCCCGGATAAGCGGAAGAAAATGGATGGATGGATGGATGGACAATCTAATTTAAGATGGCCATCATGGCTCTTAGTCTGTCTTGAAAAAAAAAAAAACTAAATCAGCAAATGTTTTTAGAAGATCAACTCAAATCTGGTGTGGCAGGAACAGTGCACTCACATCTCACGAGGTTCCTTAATATCACAAGATTGTGCTTAACATTTTTTGCAAGGTTTGACCAAAATAATTGTCTTTTCCCAGCATTAGATGTGTTTAGTTTAAATCTTTGGCACAAAAGCAGTTATATGCATTTCTTCTAGAAATATTGAGCCTTTATTTAGTTAATGAATGCCAACAAAAAGACAGAAACATATTTTGAAATTAATTCAAAAACTGGATTTTTTTTTTTAAACCTAATATTTACACAAGCTAAAATTGCACGGCATAGATGACATCGGCCCGCGAGTCAGATTAAACAACAGCAAACAGATTTATTACAGGGAGATATATTGATGAGGATGCACAGCAACTTAGTAGCTGGTTTAAAAATAATTAATCGCAAAAATAATGGATTAAACGAGTTAATTCGTTATAGTAAATGACAAGGAGATGCTCGACACATATTGCGCTCGCTTTCAGCCCAGGTGAGTTCTGCTCCTCCTCTTTTGGTTCCACTCAACACTCACACCTGAGCGGGACGGGGATGCTTCACCTGTCTTATGAACCCTTTGAGGAAGGACTGGTCTGTGCAGACATTTTATTGTAAACGAGAACTGGTTCTTAGTGGACCCACCTGGAAAAGCAACATGTGCATTCCGGTAACATCAAAAATTGTCAACTTTTATTTATTTTTCTGAAAGTGTAAAGATTTGACAAGTCAGAGATGGCAGAATGATATTTGTGTAAAATAGGAGGCATAGCATGTCATTTAAATATTTTTTTCACATTAGAATAACTTTATTGCAAGAGAACAAATTTTGAAATGTTATTTCTTTGAACTACACTTTTAGGTTCTGTTTATTGCATTTATGAGTCAATGCAGCAAAATAAACTAATTTAAAAGATCATTGTAATACTTTGTTTTATTTACATAACGATTTTACTTGCTGGATGTCCGGCCCCTGAACTGTTGGCTTTTAGTAACTGTGCACCCCTAAGCAGTTTAGTTGAATAGCCTTGATATACAGTACCGTAATTCACGGTGTATAAGCCGCTACTCTTTTCTCACAATTTGTACCCCACGTTTTATATGCAGAATCAGCTAATTTATGCCCCCCCCCCCCATAATTTTCACGTTTTATTTTGAAAGACTTCCTGTTGTTTCTCAGTAGCTTCCTGCCACTGAATAACATTTTCCTTTATACATATATATAGAGCTGGACTGCTCATGGAGCTGCCCTGCACCCAGCCCTCTTGGGGGCGGGCTTTTGTGACACAGAGTGAATGCCCTCAGGTAATCAGATGTACAACGACTCATACTCAGGGTTTAAAATTCCCTACCATAACTCCACCCACTCTGTCATGTCGCCAGAAATATAACCTGAATGACCATTGAGGTACTCTCGAGGACCATCCCCCAAGATAGATGTGCATTCATTTCTTCAGATCGTTCCCGCGTCGTTACTGTATTTTACACTTCATGCACAGACCTTTTCATTTGTTCAGCGACAACGGAAAATGCACACAGAATTTCTTAATGATGCAGCTTTCAAGTTAAAAGTGATCGATCTGGCTGTTGAAGAAGAAAATTGATTTGCGTCCCGTAAGCTTTGCATCAGCGTGTCGATGAATGGGCATTGGAGACACAAAGCATTCAAGTCTGTTACATGTTTTAATAAAAGTTTTTTAATTATTTTTGTGGGACATCTTTCTGTGTACGGTAAATATGCGTTTAAATACCGGGATCTCATTTTAAACTCACATCCAAACACAGAGCTGAGAAGAACAGTGGAGAACAACCGGAGGGGTTCTTCCTTCTCCCCTTCCATCATGAGAGCTCAGCAGAGAAGTTGTCAGATTTATTTTTAAAGCAGTTAGTCAGTCAAGACTGATTCATATTTAAACAAAAGTTAAAACAAATCTGTGTATGGTAAATATGTGTTTAAGTACCAGTATCTCATTTAAGCTCACACCGAGCATGGAGCGGAGGAAACCACGGGAGTTGGGGCTCTTCCCCTTTCCTCCTTTTCCTTGTATGAGCTCTGCTGAGTATTAATCATGTCAAATTTATTCAGAAAGTACATTTAAAAACAGCAGCTGTTACAAAAAGTGTATAAGAATAAAAATCAATGGTACTAATTTAATTAATATTTACCGTATTTTACCAGTACTGTAGTTTGACCTGCTCACTTGACCTCATTAAGAGTCAGAGTCAGAGTCAGAGAGAATTTATTGTCATTTGCACCGCATGTAGTACATGTGTTGAAAACGAGATTATGTACACAGGGTCCCAGTTACATCCAACAACAAATGCAAGAGAAAAACAATAATAACATCTAGGATTAACTAAGAGAGACATCAGCTAGTAATACACTAAGCCCTAATGTAGTAGAAAAACATCATTATAAACAGCAGCACGAACATGAGTCATTATGAGCAGATGGTCACAGATGAACACAGCAACAAGAAACAGATCAGCATCAGCATGATGTGATATTTTGCAGTGTTTATTCTTATTATTTATTTATTCATGAGTCTAACAGCCTCAGGGTAGAAGCTGTTCCTCAGTCTAGTGGTTCTACATTTGATGCTCCTCAACCTCCGTCCTGAGGGGAGTGGTGCAAAGAGTGAGTGTGCTGGGTGAGTGAGGTCTTTCATGATGCAGGTGGCTCTTTTTCTGCATCTGGAGGTGTAAATGTCTGTGATGGTGGGGAGACTGACTCCAACAGACTTCTGTGCAGCCTTCACCACTCTCTGTAGAGCTTTCCTCTCTGCAACTGTGCAGCCTCCATGCCACACGTTGATGCTGGAGCACAGGACGCTCTCCACTGCACACCTGTAGAAGGAGGTGAGAACTGGGCTGCTCAGACCAGCTCGTCTCAGCCGTCTGAGGAAGTAGAGTCTCTGATGACCTTTCTTGATCAGGCTGGTGGTGTTGTTGCTCCAGCTGAGGTTATCATTCAAGTGTACACCCAGGTATTTGTAGCTGGAGACCACCTCCACCGCAGATCCACCTATATACAGTGGGGTGTGGGTGTGTTTGTTCCTTCTGAAGTCCACAATCATCTCCTTCGTCTTCTTCACATTCATGTGAAGGTTGTTCTCTTTGCACCAGCTCTCCAGATGTTCCACCTCCTGTCTGTAGCTGGATTCATCATTATCTGTGATGCATCCCACCACAGCTGTATCATCTGCAAACTTAACAATATGACAGCCTGGATGTGTGGCTGTACAATCATATGTGAGCAGAGTGAACAGAAGAGGGCTCAGCACACATCCTTGAGGAGAGCCAGTGCTGAGGGTGATGGTGGAGGAGGAGAAGTTGTGGATCTTCACGGACTGTGGTCTGTTTGTTAAGAAGTCTAGTACCCAGTTACAGATGGAGGGGCTTAGTCCAAGTGTGGATAGTTTGTCTATCAGAGTTTGGGGGATCATGGTGTTGAAAGCAGATGTGAAGTCCACAAAGAGCAGACGCACGTATGAGTCCTTCTGATCCAGGTGGGTGAGAGCAGTGTGGACCACAGAGGAGATGGCGTCCTCTGTTGATCGGTTCTCGCGGTATGCATATTGATGAGGGTCCTCGCTGATGTTGACGGTTGTCTTGATGTGGGACATGACCAGTTTCTCAAAACATTTAGCGACTATCGGGGTGAGGGCCACCGGTCTATAGTCATTCAGACCAGTCACTGTGGAGCTTTTTGGGACTGGGATGATGGTGGCGGTCTTCAGGCAGGTGGGAACTGACTCCAGTGAAAGTGAGGTGTTGAAGACGTCAGCCAGCACCTCACAGAGCTGGTCCGCACATTCCTTCAGAACTTTCCCTTCTGGGTCATATTTATTGGCAGGACTTCTGGGTCATATTTATTGGCAGTGGTGGGCAACGCTAATTAAAAAAATAGTTCTACAATTTCTAAAACGCTTATTAGTTTTTTTAGGTCCACATTTTCAAAAGCACAAATGTCTTATGAAAATTAGGGGAAGCTAATCTAATCCGCTATTTATATTCGACAATTGGTAGCCGGCAGCGTTATGCAATATTTGCACTACACTGCCAACTGAAAAGTAACTAAAATGATCCTAAAAGGATGAAATTACAAAAATCAAAGGATTTATTTAATACTTTACGTACATATATTCTATTCGGCCACGAAATTAACAAAAAAGAGAATGATCTTTTAATCCCTAAGACCACTTTTAAATCTCAAATACACGGGTGTGTCGCCACCGCATTTATACATAAAAGTAACCCAAATACATAAAACTAACGACTCACCGTCGACACAAAACACACAATAAAATCCTCCGGCCACGTTAATTTGGCTTGAAACAGCGGGGTTCTCTGCGGATTTATCCATTAGTAACCTAGCACAACCAGCTGGACACAGAGTTAGGTCCAGTTCACCTCTGACCCGGAAGATGTCAACAGATTTAATGAAAAGTAACTAAAATACATAAAACTAACGACTCACCGTCGAGTGGTCGACACAAAACACACAATAAAATCCTCCGGCCGCGTTAATTTGGCTTGAAACAGCGGGGTTCTCTGCGGATTTATCCAAGTACCCAGCACAACCAGCTAGCCATAAACGTTAGCACCGAGTTCACCTCTGACCCGGAAGATGTCAAGATGGAATAGTCCATTTTTTAGTAGGGGGATAAAGAAATCGACCGGTTTTTGTATTGCGTATTTAATGATCGTTTTCATCGTAACTATAATTATTTTTATGTTAAATGTACATTAACAAGCAGGATCAATGTTAGGGATGTAGGTGACTGGCCGGGGCGCGGCGCTGCTGATTGGGATCCCCAGGCAACGGCATCATTTGCTTACATGGTAGATCCGAGTCTGTTCTCCGCTCTGCTCCCTCCCCCTCCAACCCTCCCTCCTCTCTGCTCTTTACGGTGGGGAAAAAGGTAAAACAAGCAGCTACGGAGCCAGCATAAGAGCTTGTAAATAAGTTTATTGGTTTTTACTGATAGATAATTAGTTATTAGCGGTACTGCATTTTAAATAAAAATAGCACAAATCCGCTTATGAATTATAAAGTTAGTCAAACCACAAAAACGCTGACAAAAAGTTTAGGTCCACTGTAAGCGGATTAGCGCTTTAGCGCTCCCTAGCGGTCTGTGCCCACCACTGTTTATTGGTAAATAATTTTAAAATAATTTTGGTTATGCAAGTGTTTGGCACTGTTCTGTCCAGTGGTTATGCTTAGATAGTTCTTGTGTTTATTTTGTAGGTTTAATGGTTTTTCACCATAAGTCAGACCACAAAGCATCATGAAGACTTCAGACGATCATGCAGTCTAAACATGTTAAAGCAAACTATAGTCGGTGAAACACCATCTGGTGGCTGATTCTTGTACTACAACCAGAAAGATGCACACTGCCAGAGCTGTGCACAGATCCAGACAATGAACGGTGGATCCCTGTGGCTAAATAACCGAAGCGTCTATTTAGGTACAAAATTGTGATTTATCTTATATTTAGTATGTGAGACAGGTGCATTCTGTAGTCCAAGAATTACGGTATACATTTACCTGTGGGTGTTCCAGTCATAACAGTGAGTGCAGCCATGGATTTTGTACCAATGTAGTGACTGTTGAGCAGGAAGCGAGCCAGATCCTCCACGTTGTCAAACTGACGACTCAGGACCTTTTGAGCCCACTCACACACCAGTCCACATGCAGCAGATCTCATTTCGTCTTCAGCGCTCGGAGACTGGCCTGTGGGCTCCATCAGCTCACACTAGTAAAACAGATTGGAGCAGCAGGGTTAGAGCATTCAACTGACTCAAAGGTTTGACTAAAGTCTCTGCCTTTGCAGTGTAGGGCAACTTACTCCATCACCAGATTTCTGCAGATCCAGGTTTGGTAAGGATGGCATGTGGACAAAAGCTTTCTTTCTCAACCCGCTATAACAGTATGTGCAAAAGGCGTTAAGGCAAGTGCTGAATAGATATTTCCGATCTACTCTGTGCTTTTCTCTGCATCCAGAGAAGGTAAATTAATTTAAAAAGTCACTCTAAAGACAGGCTGCCATTTGAATATTTATTGACAAGTTTAAGAAAAGCAATTGTGGCAACATTTTTTGAAACAGTTTGAAGCTTAGACCAAGGAAGAGCAGACCACTTTCATCAAAATGCTGGAGGCTGCAGAGGATTGTTGCTGGTTTTTAAAATGTGCTTTTAGAAGTAGCAGCACTTTTCAAAAAACAAGATGAGAAAAATGACCAAACTGGCACTTTTCAACACAATCCACTGTGTGCATTTTTTAAATGAATTTTAGCATAATAAGCAATAATAAATGCCCAGAAACATCTTCTGGAAGGTTTTAACAGCTCCTCGTTTACCAGTAAAAATTATATTGCTAAGAGAAAAAAAAACATTAGGCATGGAAAAAAATTTTTTCACTGAAGTTTTTAAGGATATTTGGATTTGCCCCTCATGCCCAGACGGCGTGCCTTCATATTAGGAAAGACATTCTTCATGATCTTTCCAAAGTCTGCAGCGCTCAGTGGATTGTAGCCAAGATTGTCACAGTAGCTCCTGCAAGAAGACAAGACAACGTATGGGCATGTGACAGCACAATTCTTCTGTTCTCATTTCTATGTGTGCACTCACTTGTATTCGTCATAAACCTCTTGCTTTGGGAGGGACGTCTCCGGGTGCTCCTCTAGGTGATTGCGTATCCAGTTGAATGCATACATCTGTTGAGTACGACTTGACGACATGGAACTCTGATCACTGAAATTAATCCGTGAGAAAAACAAAAACCTGGTGAGGCAACGTCTCCGACTGCTTTGCATCATTTCTTGTTAAAACAGAAACTTTAATACCATAATCCAGCAGGAGAGAACCCCCCCTCTCTTTCATTTTCAGACCAAATGGGCAGAATTTGGGAGTGATGAAACGATATGGGGAAACAAATGACACACAGACAGCTAAATTTGGCAAAAAAATCTACACATTTCAATTGAATCAATTTTAGAGTAAAAAAAACCAAACAATTTAAATCACTGTGAGGCATCATCCTTGTATCTCCAATTACTTTAATTAATTTACATGTTTGAGCATAAATCAACACTGGTCACCCTTCACATTTATTACAGTAGTTCTGTAGATGTCAAGTCAATGAAAGTATCAAGCAGAGCTTATTAACCTCGTAACTCCATCATTATCAAGCAAGAAGCTACGAAAGAGTTGAATTTGTTCAATACAGACGTGGTATACGTAAACACAGCCTGGTTTTGTACAAGAATCAACATGTTTTTATGAACAATGATGAACTTTAGTTTATCTGTTCGAATATTGATGAACAAAATTAAAAAATTCTGACCAGACAAACAAATTTATGTAAAAAAAAATTTTTTATTAATAATTTCCTAAAAAGTTACTGAAGATACAAGTTTTCTGACTGACAGCAACAATATTGAAAGTGCACAACAACTTTACTACAAAAGCAACAATAAAGCTTTAATTAAAGGAATAG
This sequence comes from Garcialebias charrua, assembly GCA_038048925.1. Lineage (NCBI taxonomy): Eukaryota > Metazoa > Chordata > Actinopteri > Cyprinodontiformes > Rivulidae > Garcialebias > Garcialebias charrua. The sequence continues at coordinate 14,080 of JBBPBX010012151.1, read as the reverse complement.
TTATTTTTTGAAGTAGGGTTCAGCAGAAAGTTTGTGAACAATCAACATCTTACCTGATGTAGATAGCTTTATTGATGACCTATTTACACAACTAAAGACTACAGGTATAACTACACCGCAACCTTCAACAACCTAAAATTACAAAATAAATATTTCTGTACAGAACCTTTTAAAGTTGTATATGTGCAACAACAAACAGCCATACAGCTTTATAAGGATTAAAATGTGGCAGACATTACTTTGTGATTTACAACATATTTTTTACATGTTTCATATTTAAATGTTAATGTTTTAAATAGTTTTATTTCACATTTGTCTAATTATTTCTCAGACATACAGCTCATAACTACCCCAAAGCTGTCATGATGTTCTTTATGTAACAGTGCCAGTTTCAAGTGTTTGTAAATTATCATAAATACCTGTAATTTTTAATTTTACACAGGATTAGCTATGGAAAACGAGGTTTAAGCTGTTTGGATGGGTTTAGCTTGCTTATATTTGGAACCACACTATGATGTAACAATTGGTATAAATGTAAATGAATAAATGATGAAATATGAAAAATAAATTGCACTAAACGACTACATCTCTTTGAATAAAATATGCTATTTTAGGGCATAGATCTGTCAGTCTGGCAAACTGTTTGTGCTTTCATTTTTTAAATATCTCCATTTTGAAAACAATACTGTATTATATAAATCCTTTAAGTATGAAGCTTTAGAAGTTTTTTCACTGTAATCACATTTTGACAAGTGATATGTTTGAAAATCCATGCACTAACTTGTAACTAAAAGTACCAGAATAGTAAAAAAGCATGACATACCGGTACTTGCCTATAACACAGGTAAATTAAACAAATACAATCGACAGAGTCAATACCTAATCTGTTTTCTCCCACATTTCATCATTTATTGGTTTACATTCACTCAAAAATGGAGCAACACACTTAAAATAATAATCCCAACATAAATAAATACATAAATAAAAGCTTAATTAAAGGTACTATCTGCGATTTCTGCAAAGCCCTGAAACTTAGAAAAATTTTGAACAGAGACCGTTCTCCCTCCTCCCCCTTGCACTCTGGGTGACCTGAAACTCCGCCTCCTTAGCTCCTCCTCCACAGCTTGGCTGTCTCGTGAACGCGCATGCATCTAAACACAGTTGTAATGGCGTCGGCGCAGTCAAAACACCGGTAAGGATAGACTACTCTCAAATCTTTGCGTATTTGTAATAAAGTATCGTAAATTATGTATAACCCTTTCAATAAGTTATGTGTAGCTCTTACTTTGTGTTACATTTTATCTGTGTTATGCAGTTTTGAAACATTGTCGATGATGGGCTTCCGATGAGGATTTTACACCCAGAGGTGTACTTCTACGTCCGAAGAAGAGGAACCCAGGAACACAGGATGTTCTCATAGTCACCATGTTTTCATGCAAACATTAAAATGATGATTGGATGAACAGTACTGTTGCTTTGTCTTATTCTTCATGAACATGCAGTGAAATAATTTTCTATTTGAAAGAACACAGCGACAAAATCTTTTTTATTTATTTATTTAGACAATAAATACACAAAAAACCTAAATAAATATGTGACAAGGATCATCAAACCGTTACATAACGCAGACTTAAATAACCATAAATAAAGCACTGAGCATCCACCCTGATGTTAAATACTCTGTTGTGTATAGTTTGATTTAAATAACTTTTTAATAAAACTGGACAGAAATTAAACAAAACTAAATAACTTTTTAATAAAACTGGACAGAAATTAAACAAAACTTAATTAACTCCAAATTCTTCCAAACCTGCAGCCTTCAGGGCAACAGAACAGCAAGCAGGGCCCAGGTGACTGATCTGGTCTTCACTTAGTGGGTCAGGTCAGTAAATATGTGCAGCTTCTCCAGATTGTCAGCTTGTCCAAACATCTAAAGTCCATAGAGAACCACCTGATCTCCACTCTTTCATTTGTGTATATATATAATATATATATAGTTATAAATATAGGTATCTATATGTATATATACTGTATATATATATATAGTTATAAATATAGGTATCTATATAAATAAATAACTATATTTATAACTACTGTATATATACTATATATATACTGTATATCTATATATCTATATATATATATCTATATATATATATATATATATATCTATATATATATATATATACTATATATATATATATATATATATATATATATATATATATATATATATATATATATATATATATATATATATATATATATATATATATATATATATATATATATATATATATATATATGATGAACAGAAATTCTACCATTGCTGTTCATCATTCTTTAGTTAGTAGCAGGTCACTTTTGTAAATGAGCCCTCGAGGCTCAATGAGATTTACCTGACTAAATAAAGGTTGAATGAATGAATGACTATGTATATATATATATATATATACAGTATATATAAATAAAAAAATTAAGGTTCATTGATAAACTTCATCAACTCGTTTAAAAGTTCTTTTCTTTTAATTGAGGATTTTTGGGATTGAAATTGCCCCAAGGCCACACCCTGCCACAGATCTTTGGAGGACACCCCGCGTGGAGATGGTCTTCATCTGGTCTCCATGGGTCAGTCCTCAGTGCTGGTTGATCACCTTCGGTCTCACGCAGGTGCAACCCACTGAGATGAGTTTGGACTCCAGGCGGTGCCTGGCCCTGGCGTCTTGACTCGCCTCAGAACCAGCACCTGATGCAGAATGGGACGGGACTCCAGGCCCCCGTCCTCCAGTCCTTGGTGGTCCAGGCAGGTTTTGAGCAAACAGTGAGCCTGCGACAGCGCATGAGGGAACATGTTGTCATCCCTGGAGATGCTGAGGACAGAGAGGAGACAAAAACTGTTAACAGGACTCTGAGCTTCATGAAGGACAACACACTGAGGAGCTGAAGCCTCACTTGTAGGTCCACGGTGAGATGGAGTCGCTGGCCAAAGAACTGACTTTTAGGCTGGGAATTAAATTGTTTGGGTCCAAACGCAGAGGGACCGTTTCTTCTGCTAAACCTTCAAAGGACTTCCTGTGTGGCTTTGCTGCTGTCTGTGGGACCACCACCATCATCATCATCATCAGGACAGCGCTGACAACCTGGGGAAGAAGAACATTCATTCATTCAACCTTTATTTATACAGGCTAGCCTCGTTGAGCCACGGGGACTCATTTACAAGAGAGACCTGTCTCACTCACACCCAGGGTCAATTTAGAGTCACCAATCAGCCTAACATGCATGTTTTTGGACTGTGGGAGGAAACCGGAGAACCCGGAGAAAACCCACGCATGCACGGAGAGAACATGCAATAACAAGTCACTTTCATCATTGTCGTCGTAATGTCTAGCGAAGACATACTGAAACAAAAAAAATATAAACGTAAAAAACAAACTAACATTGATACTGAGGAAACACATTACATATTTTATTAAAGCAACAATAATCAAGTTTGATCATGAAATAAAGAAACATGTACTTGGGAACCAGTACAATAAATGCTCTCAATAAAAGTTAATGAGACTAACTCGAAAGTATAGACAAAATCATATTTTTAACACGCACTAAAATACGTACGTTCAGTGCAAGTGTATGTTATACATGAACACAGAATTTTAATTAAGTCATCTTTTTAAAAATTCTTAAATTTATAAAGTTGTACATTTTCTGTGACGCGGTTAGAAAAATAAAATAATAAAAAAATAAGCTTCAAAGATATTTATTGTCAATATTGTGCATCTGTATTATTCTAATTTTATGTCCACTAAAATTGCAGCACAGAAAAGCCATAACAATAAAGAAATACATTATATAAAAACTGGAGCGTGAGATCGATAGGCGGATAGGTGCAGCATCCGCAGTGAAGCGGGCGCTGCACCGGTCTGTCGTGGTGAAGAGAGAGCTGAGTCAAAAGGCAAAGCTCTCAATTTACCGATCGATCTACGTTCCCACCCTCATCTATGGTCATGAGCTTTGGGTTATGACCGAAAGAACAAGATCTCGGATACAAGCGGCTGAAATGAGTTTTCTCCGCAGGGTGTCTGGACTCTCCCTTAGAGATAGGGTGAGAAGCTCAGTCATCCGGGAGGGACTCGGAGTAGAGCCGCTGCTTCTCCACATCGAGAGGAGCCAGTTGAGGTGGCTCGGGCATCTGGTTAGGATGCCTCCTGGACGCCTCCCTGGTGAGGTGTTCCGGGCATGTCCCACCGGGAGGAGACCCAGAGGAAGACCCAGGACACGCTGGAGGGACTATGTTTCTCTGCTGGCCAGGGAACGCCTTGGGATTCCCCCGGAGGAGCTGCTCCAAGTGGCTGGGGAGAGAGAAGTCTGGGCCTCCCTACTTAGGCTGCTACCCCCGCGACCCGACCCCGGATAAGAGGAAGAAAATGGATGGATGGATGGATTATATAAAAACAACTATTAAACTTTGGTTTTTGTTTCTGCCTACCATAATATCTGGTGGAAATACATTTCATAAACAATATTAGACATACAACCTTACCATCTACATTTTAAAATTGTGTAATAATATTATGATCACAGTTATATTAGTTGCAGTGCAAACCATAAAATAATCTTGACATAAATATGTTTTCCCCTTACTTACCTTGTTTCCAAAACCTGAATGGGAGTCTCCCCAAATTCACTTCTTCTCAGACCTTCCCCAAAGTCATCATCTCTGCATAAAAACATATAATGTAGTTCAAACAATAATCAGATATTCTTTTCAACACATTTATCACACAATGACAAATTTATCTAACATATCAAAGCATGTAGGATGATTTAAAAAATAGCATCAAACAGCCATCTTCCATCCTGTTCTGCTGCTAGAAGTAAAATTTGAACTTTTTATGCTCTCCTTTCATCCTGCTTCACTGCAGGCTCATGTCCGCAGCAGACAACAAACTCGTCCACCCCACCGCAAGTTTTACAGATTTTATTCCAAAAATTAATGATTTTTGAGGCCCTTTATACAGGTAAACGTCCAAAGAGGTTGACATGTATGCATCAACAACATATATTGTGTAGTACAACTAACAGACTTTTCGATTATGACCACCAAATGATCAGCAGACAATATGCTAATTGCTAGTTCTTGTGATCATGCCTATCTCACACAGACAGCGCAGTTACAGTACTTTCATCATATCTGCTTGCTGATCCACAATACAATAAGTTAGGATAACTAAATGTACGTATCGAAACAATACTGAGGTTGAATGAGTTAGCTGCTGCCATTAGCATCACGTCAGCTGTAGGCCGGAAAACGGTTTTAGCCTGTTGTAGATAATAACATGGCATTTGCGCTATCACATGATTGAAGCAAAGACACTTACTTTTCAAGCAGGAAAGTTGCTAACTCTGCATCGCTTGGCAATCCTTTGAGCACGAAGCTCTCGCCACCTCCGCCATCTTGAAACAGCTACTGTTTGAGACGGGAGCGTGCCCACTGCCCGGCTGCTGCGCGCAGCCGCTGGGAGAGGCGGGGGGAGGGCGGGGGAAGCTCGTTCATGAAAATAACTCTGTTTTTATTGGCTGGTCAAAAACGGCCCGCTCTGGTTTTTATAAATGCTATTTTAACCACCGGGAGACGCCAGAGGAATATAGTATTTCTCAAAGATTACCTGTTTACCATCACTCTGTCAAAAAATAGTGACAGAGAGAAGAAATATGTTTATAAAAAAAGCTACATACTGCAACTTTAATGATTTATAGTGTTTATAGAGGAATTAATAACATATCTATAAACAATGTACTGTGTTAGCCATCTATAAGGGAGCCTTATTGTAAAGTGGTACCTGTTTTTAAGCCAGTGTTTTTTTCATAGAATGGGATTATTTCTACATTGTTCTTAATAAATGACAGATCCTTCACAAAGCACCAAATGTTTGCTTGTTCAAATACCCAAGCAAAGCTAATACATTTGGTGATTTTCTCAAATTACTTTTTTCCTCACAGCTGAACATATTCACTTGTTTTTTAAGGGGTCACATGCTTTGTTTTATCTTGCTGAATTGCTTGCTCACAAGAAAACAAGCTGTGCACATTGTCTTCCAACAGGACTAATTCAGGGATCAACAAACAATTGGCCGGATCTAAGAAACCATTACACCTGTGATAAGACAGGGCACTCTAATTAAAAATACTTACCTCTTCAGCATAGGTGTCGCAAAGTTTGTTCCCAGAGAGAAGCTTGTTTTTCAAGCTCTTGTTCTGAAAAACAGGAAAGAAAGAATGACATTTATGTTGAAACTATAATCTGCGCTCTTTCTCTGTTTTAGCTCATGGAGTGGTACACCTCGTTTCTCTGAAACTGTCAGTAAGACACCTCTTTCTTGGAAAACCTTCAAGAGAGGACATGGACACTGTTTATTCCATTAATTTGAATCCAGGACACAAATTATCTCACCAAGAGACTCTTTTATTTTTGTTCTAATTCAAATAATCAAATAATAACCTTTTGTTACCATATTGTTCATTATTAATCTCATTATGTTGATACTTAAAGTGACTCTGTTAATTCCAAGTGACATGTCAAAATGATCTTTCAGTATTTGTTTAAAAGTGTTGAGACAGTTTAATCAGTTTAATCATAAAAGCTGGCGTCTGTGTTATATTTCACTTTTCCCCCTACTCCTTCATAACCTCCTTCTGACCTCGACTAATCTCATCCTACTTCCTGGTTGCTAACCAATCGGCAAGGAGCAAGTCACAGGAAGTCAAGCTCTCTTTATAAGCTCTGACTTCCTCGAACTGTTCAGTTGGTATGAAAGTTGAGATGAGACGTTCTTGAAGCTGTAAACGCTGGCCATGAATCAAAGGCCTCGTTTTTCAGCTAGGACTTACAACACGCTGTTGTACTTCTGACCGAGCTGCAAAGCTCCAAAACCTTTGAATAAAAAATCCTTATGAGGAATAATTTATTTTCGAAACCACAACCGGAACTGTCCGTTACTTCGGTCCAATTGACGCGGACGCTGGAGACGCTGAAAAAGTTAACAAGAACCGGTTCTGACGTAACTGGACCTGCAAGGACTCTTTACGTCTGAAAGGCTGGTGACCTCTCTTACCAGAACCGAGACTGATCGTCTTAAAGGTAATGAGTTGCTGATTGTTTACCAAAGTGTACCGGCATTTAGCTGACGTCGCCTGGAGAGCGGGCCATTCCTGGTTGAACTTCACTCATCCACTCAAGATTACTTCCCCTCTCTCTTTTCCTCCTTCTCCAATCTTGCCAGTAAACTAAGCTAAAGTACGGTACCTTCAGATATAAGTTAATTACAATCTCATAACTTTATTCTTTTGTTCCTTAAATACTGTACACGTAGATTAGTAGAAATTACGGACGTGTGATTTTCATCTGTTTGATGTCTATTTTGCTGGAAATTGAAATCAGTCAATCAAAATGTACATAATGATGTTAATTTAATGATCTGTTAATAAATGACTCCATTTCCTTGATGGGTCAAATATAATTAACGTCTCATGGTCACTTATACATCTCATCTGGTCACACAAGTTATGTTTAACCCAAAAAGAAGAGAATCCGTGAATAAATACATAATTACTTTCTTGATTTGAACTAGTCTTGAATAAGTAATTAAGGTTGTGTAAGGATAACACCTGTTCACATCTTACACTCACAAAAATAAAACCGAGTTAGCGTCTTCCAGTTTCTGCAGCCGTGAGTTTGGCTGCAGAGGTGTGGCTTGGCAACAAATGTTTGATTGGTTTTAATTTTTATTTTACATATGACGACTGAAGAGCAGTTGCATGAGCAACGTTTGAGAATCCACAAAGAATCACAAGCTTTTGAAATGCCACTATGGACTAAAGATGTATACATTTATTTAGAAAATCAAGGTCTATGCGCAATAATCCAGGTAAAAAAAAATCCATCAATGTTCAGTCAGGTTGTCTAGATGTTTTTTTTTTTGTTTTTTGTTTTTTTGTTGAGATACATTTCGCCCTCCATCCAAAGTCAACAAACTGTTTCCCCACCAAGAAGTACACTCCCATAGTGGACTAACCAGTTTTCTGGTGATGAGATAGCCCTCTCCCCCGTCGACTCCCCCCAGGCAGACAGCCACAGTGGTTCAAGACATCAAAGTTCATGCTCAATAGTCCATGTAAAAAAATCCAACAATGTTCAATCAGGTCATCTGGACATTTTTGTTTCTTTTCTTTTCTTTCTTTTTCTTTCTTTCTTTCTTTCTTTCTTTCTTTCTTTCTTTCTTTCTTTCTTTCTTTCTTTCTTTCTTTCTTTCTTTCTTTCTTTCTTTCTTTCTTTCTTTCTTTCTTTCTTTCTTTCTTTCTTTTATTTTTTGTTTTGTTGAAAGACAACATATGTAATGTACACAGTTGTTTATTTAGAAAATAAGTATAATTTGACTAGCAGAAAGTACACCAACTTTAAAACATTGCCTTTTATAAGATTATTGCTGCAGTTTTATCTTCAGGCATGAGTGTGATTTATAAAACAACAACGCATTTTAAATAATTTTACACACTGAAAACTAATATAAGACTAGCTCACTGAAATATATTTATTCTTGTAGAGCTTGTTCACACCTGCAGTGTTAGGTTTTGAAACAGTGCGGTACATAAGACCATTAGTAAATTCAAAGCATGTCTATTTCAAATGAAATTTCTCTAAATTAAGTCGTGACTGAACTGATAGATCAAAGGCAAAGGAAAATTGTGTTGTTAAATTGATGGCCACTATAGCGGCAGTACAAAAAGCTCTAGTAATAATCTGTGCTGCAAGATGCCAGGCCACTAAGATGTGTTTCTCTGAAGTTAGAGTGAAAGTACTCCAAGTAGTTAAAGAAATCTGCAAATGACACAGCTGTGAGAGTGCATGCTGAGACAGAAGAAAACCAGGCCTGAAAGTGATAAGAGCAAATTTAGAGAGAGGGTGTTTTCTTCTATAATTGGCAATGATCTGTTAGTAAGAGTGCTCCTTAAGTAACTTAATGCTTACCCCAAAGTACACATGCAAAGCTCAAGATGATCCAATAAAACAGCGTAATCAGCCATGACAAAAACTTCCAAAGGTCTAAAATACCTCAAATTGGACTATTCCCGGCATGTGCATTAGAGAGGAACCCATTCAGGCAGTGCCTACTGTGAACTGCATCTAGACCCGCAACCTCAGGGATATCACACAAGTTTAGGAAGAAAGCTACTTTAGAAAATGAGCATAATGCAGCAAACAACACAATGCAGTTTAAAGTGTTCATATATTTATAGTTGTAAACACATACGAGTATATGTCAGTACATTTTTGGACACAACAGAGTAAACAAAAAGAAACAGTTGTTAAAATCCCTCACGTCTTACAAGTATGTGCATACTTTCCTCCGTTTGTGGCGCATCGATACCCAGCTTTTTTCAAAGCCTTTTTTTAACTTGCTCATTATTTTGGTTGATACCAGGTTTTGCTCACAAAAATGTGCATGTGTGTATGCATGTACACTGTAACCACTACAATAAAACCAACCACAATTGGCATTGCATGGCCCTGCAAAGATGGTCAAAATACACAAAAAATTAGCACAAAAAAGGATAACACCAGCTTTTATGTTACAATTTTTAAATAAGAAAAAGCAATCCAGCTGTTTGCACATTCACAGACTCATCAGATTTCTAGCTTGTGTTTTTTCACATGAAGGAATATGTCTGAAATAATCAATGTTGATGTGTACTAATCAAAGCCATCATGACTGTTGTCTCTCTGCCCTCTTTTGCATTGCACCTCTCCCACCCACACATGTGCTGTGTATTATACTATCCAACATGCACACTACCGGTACATGCACTCTGAGCTGGTGTAATGATTGCTATTGGCAGCTGTTTTGTGATTCAGTGAGGTAAAACTGCCCGAGTATCAATTTCACACAGAAATGCTTTTCTCTCACTTGTACAGAGGGACCACCATCCGAGGATGTGTGGGATTGGTAGCTATCATAAAGTGTGACATAGCTTAGCTTCAGGACATACTGACAGTGAAAATAAAATCCTTTGGAGTTTGTGTGCCACATAGGATTATGCTAAATTAGATACACTGATCTCCATGTATCAGTGTTACTGTTTCAGCGCTGTCGTCTTTGGGGCTTCAGAGTTTCTTAGTTAACAAATTGTTAATTTGTTCATTCTCTATAACCGTTTCAGTTAGGTTCAGGTTTGTAAGGATGATGAAATCCATCACAGCTGCTATTTGACAAGAGGAAGAATTCGACCGGAACAAGATGCCAAGACAAAACAGAGCTATGCAAGTCAGACAACCTGAATAAACCCACTTCTAAAATCAATTTAGTCACCAGTAAACCTAACATGCACATTTTTGAATTGTGAGGAAAACAATTTTTAAA